>VDFB02202309.1:0-11713 GCA_007258455.2 Sequoia sempervirens
TGGCATAAGGACTCGTTATTTGAGAGCTTTGGGAATTTGAAACCCTTTGCATTCTGAGTCTTGGTGAGTAGCGTTGATTTTGGGACCGTTAGAATCCAAGTAGAAAAGATTGCATGATCATTCGGTCGCTAGTCCGCGTGTCGTCGTTCGCCAGGTTCCCGTGGTGTCCGCAGAATTTCTGCACACTTGGATTTTTTTGGTTTTGGCTAATTCCGCAGAGTGCAATGATTTTTGGAACACTTCGATCTGTCCGCTAAAATCCGTCCCATCCAAATTTTTTTGGGTTTCCTGTCGGGCTTTGTCCTTTTTGATTTTCCGAAGATAGGATTAATGGGGTGAATGCTAATTGCTTATTTCTTGTTGCTAATGAACAAATTACATGATAATCTGATGATTTTCTGGCTGTACTGATGATTTATGTGACTAATGAGGTTTTGGCAGCAAGAATCCGTCTGGGTCGGATTTCTCCAAAATTCCGCCCAATGTGATTTTCCCGGTTTACAGTATTTTCCTGGACTGCTTTATTTTTCTAGATTTTCAGAAACTGGCAGTTTGTGATGGATTTTAATTGCCTTATATGATGTTATGCTAATCTTTTGGTTAAAAATATACATAATAATCGAATACTCATGACAAATTCTTGTGAGTGCAGGCTGAATCAAGCAAGGCTACAGCAGGAAAGCCCAAGGGTGACACAGAGGGGTCATCCATTTCAGAAGCAAAAAGGCTAAGGTTGGACACTAGAAGTCAGTTGCTGGAAAGCAAGGTATCTTTCGTGTGGTCCGAGGTGTCTGACACCAATGTGGGGGCTTGGAGATACGAGGAGTTCAAGCAGAGGACAGCTGAGAAGAATCTGTCAGTCCTAAGGAATGGCATGATGAAGTCTGGACTGGTGCATGTGGCAGGGTTTCCTCCTGCAATCCAATGTTATGAGTTGATTCTAGAATGTGCCCGGTAGTACGACTTCGATACACAAAGGGTTGTTAGTACTGAGGGAAGAGTCTTGGCTAATTTCAGTCCTGTCTCCATTGCTCAAGCATGTGAGGAAGCTGTCGAGATGGAGCCAAAAGGTTGATAAAAAGAATTATGGGGCACGGTTTATTCAATTTCCTACTTTCACCTACATGAGAATTGATGGATGCCCGGCCGCTCCATATAGGTTACCTCGGTATCCTACTGATCACATTGTGTTGTTGGAGATTGTTAGGCAAATAGGTGAGTTTGATGCCATAGTAAAAAAGGAGAAGCATAAAACAGGCTTTGGTGGGGATTTCCCTCTAGGAATTAACGTGGCGGAAGTGTGCCCTTCTATTCAATTAGCACACATGGCAGGAGAAGAATTGGCAGCATATGGTCTTTCCTTCCACTCCAAGAGAACAAACTTTGATATCATCAGGGAGGCACAGAAGAAAGCCACCAAGGAATACCGTCATAAGGATGACCTAGAGGACAATTGGGCCAACATCAAAGATGATCTTGAAGCAAGAAAGAAGAGGTACTCTAGGCTTCTTGTTGATGTGATTAGACAATACAATGTCAAGCTAATCCCAGACCAACTGAAGGATGATGGAAACCTAGTGCAAGATCATGCTTATGAAGCTGTTAAGGATAGGTCAATTGGAGAAATTGACTGGAATGAGGATGAGATTACAGAGTTGGAGGACCTAATGGCCCCGATTATGAAATTTACCACTTCTTGGTTGAGGCATAAGGTTTGGGAGCTAGAAAGTGAGAAGGTGGCCTGTACCTTCAATTTAATGGGAAATCTCAACCCAATGTCTACTTCAGAAGAATCCGGGGATGAGGACCCCAAAGGGAAAACCAAAAGGAGCTCTCCTTTTAAGATAAAGATTAGAGGCCCTAAGGAAAGTGAGCTGGAACTGAAAAGGAAGCCCAAGGGAAAGAAAAGAAGTAGAGCTTTGAAGATAGGCAAGTCCTCTGATGAGGAAGGGTTGGAAAAGGCAGAAGAAGATGATGTTCCTCCACCACCAAAGAAGACCAGAATAGCGAGGGGTTCAAAGAAGAGGGTTTAGGATACATCAAAGGATGAGCCTCCAATTGTTGATGTGGAGAGTTCAGGAGAGAAGACCAAAGTTTATATGAGGAAATCCAGGACTCCCTCTCCAAAAGACACTGTGCAAAAGATGGATCCTCCGCCAAAATCACCAGTCACAGAGCCACCTAAGGTTGCTTCTCCACCAAGCGTGCATGAGCAAGAGACCCTTGAGGAACATGAGACTAGTGGGGAGGCAGAACCTTTCAAGGAGGGAGAGCTCTTTGGTGAGGCAGTCGAGTTTGGAGTTGAAGAAGAAGAAAGGCATACTTCTCCATTGGTGGAATATGAAGATTCTCCGGCAAGCAGCAGGGGCCACGAATCACCTAAGAAGGAGGATATTCCTGTTAGAACTCCATCATCGGGTCAAGAAGAGGAAGTTGAAGTAGATGATCAAAGTGGTCTATCTCCTGAGAAAGGAAGGGATGGAACGCCAGAAAAACAACAGGAAGAGGCCACAACAGAGGAAATCCAGGTAGAGCCTGCTGTCCCAGATTGGCTTGAGAAAGAGATCACCAGAAAGAAGCAGGTAGTTGTTGAGGACACTCGTTTGGATTGGGATGAGATGCTATCCAGAATTGGTAAAGGAAAGAAAAAGAAGGCAGCTAAAGTGGTTTCAAAGATGGAGAGAGATGAACTAAACAACAGGGTCATTCACATTACCACTCCTGTTGCAGACAAGACAAGAGAGGATGTCACTGGTGAAGATTACAATGTGCAGACCATTAATCTTGGGCCGGCCTCCATGGAATGGGACATTGATGAATATGAAGGCTCCAGTGCGGTGATCATTGGTAGATTGAGAAAGGAAGCTCAGACCAAGCATGAGCTGAGAAGGGAGAATGAAAGGCTTAGAAAATGCTTGGAAAAGGTGATGAAACCTCTGCAGTCCCTTCATCCGTCTTCCTCTGCTACTCCTAGTTTCCTACCCAAGGAAACTATTTCTGAGATTGAGAAAATGAAATCCTTTGCTCAAACTACAATAGATTGGTTGAAGGATGTGCAGGTAAAGGGAGATAATGCAATCAAAGAGATCCTATCAGTTGGGAAAGATGCAGTCAGGGCTAAGGAATTATTGGAGCATGTGTTTTCCCAGGACAAGGAAGACATTGACCTTCTACTGTAGAAATCTAGGGTCATCATAGAATATGGCAAAGATCAATTGGCTGTGGATGGGGTTCTTCCTTCTTCTAGGTTAAATGAACCACAGGAATGGTTTGAGGCTCTGCGGTCAGTAGAAGGCAATGAGGAAGATCGGAAATGGAAGAAACAAATAGATGGTGTCGTGCCTAGAGTATATAAGGGGTGCATTACATTCTTTGAAGTCATAATTGGAAGGAGAAATATTTCACCTAAGTACCCACAAGTACGGAGCAGCTTAGGGTGGTGGCATAAGTTTATACAGTTAGAGTGTTATAATAGGCCACCAGCTAGATGATGCAGTCACATATCTGGCAGTAATGGATAAGTATCAAGCCAACAAGGATGATTGGGATAAGACGATTAAACAATCAAAGGAGGAGATTGGCTCCATAGAATGTCGGCTTAGGATATTGCCTTTGCCACCCGTCACCGAATTGGATGGAGCATTTTTGAGGGTTCAAGGATCGTTGGCCCAGAGCAAGGATAAGGGAGGCGGCTGTTAAATGCCTATTTTGAGATTTGTGCTTCCCTATTATTATAGGGCATGTATTGAACCAGACTACATTGGGGACTGTGTCAAGGCTGACCTTGATGATATATGGCATTTAATGTATGCCTTATTTTGATTTCCTAGGCCGACTTGTTTTGGCAGTTGTTCTTATTTTGTAAATGTTTGGCTGGGCCGACATATCTTGAGATTTTGCTATAAAAGGCATTCTTGCCTTATTGTCAAGTATGAGATATTAGACATTAGAATTGGAGGAAAGACAAGTTAGAGCATTTTGTGGGAAATTCTTAAAGCAGAAGTATTGTATGAGAACAATGGAATTGTTGCAGCAGTTTGGTAATCTAATACAATAGAAGGCATTGTGGTTTTCCGGTGCAATCTCTTGTGTTGATTTATCTTGCATGGTTCTTGTTGTTCTATCTTCAAATTGCTTAAATATTTAGGTTTAGTGTTTTGATTAAATTAGTTTTAGTTTGGTGAATGGTGTTTATGATATTACCTTTTGTTTGTGTACCTGATGCAATTACATTTCCAGAACTTCCAAGTATCCCGCATCTTCCATTTTTGAACTGAAGATCATAACCCTTATCCACCATCTGTCCAACACTCAATAGGTTATGATTCAAGCCTTCAACATAAAGGACATCATTAGTGTTATGTTTACCACCAAGACAAATAGATCCTTTGCCATGAATCACACCAAAATTGTTATCTCCAAATCTTACAACCCCACTGTCATATTTCTCCAGACTTACAAATTTTCTTTTGTCACCAGTCATATGATGTGAGAATCCGTTGTCAATAACCCACTCATCCTTTTCTTCAATTTGGTTTGCAAGAGCTTTCTCAACTTTAGCAGATTCAGTAGCCACCAAATCAATTTCCTTGATAGCAATGAAAACCCATTCATCTTCATTTCCATTTTCTTTATCAGATTCTTCATCAATCACTCCTTCAAAAAAATAGCATTTCTTTTGAAATTTCGGTTTTTAGTTCTTAGACTTAGGAACTCTTTTAGGACGCCTTGAAGAAAAATGACCTATCTTATTGCAAGAGAAACATTTAATAGGTAACTTTCCTTTATACTTACCTTGTCCTCTGCCTTCTTTCTTCACAATCAGTGCTTCTAGTTCTTCTACCTCTCTTTCTTCATCCTCAAGCTGTTTCATCTCTTCCTCATACTTGAATGTCTTCTTAGAACTTTCTCTTGGATCATATATTTGCTTGTTTCTTCTGGATACAGTGGCCTTAAATGCAGATTTAGTGTCAGGGGCAGAATCACCAAATTCACTCAACTCAAATGCAACAGGCTTACCAATCAACATATCTCTTGTTACAATTGTTACTGTTATGAGCTCTTCAATAGCATGAGCCTTAGATTTGTACGAGGGAGGCAATGATCTGAGCACTTTAGCTACAATTTCTTGTTCATCAAGGGTACCACCGACACATCTAATACCCATCACAAGTTCATTTACTCTTTGCATAAAAGAAGAAATATTTTCATCTTCACCCATATTCAAAGTTTCATACTTGCCTTTCAAACTTGTTAGCTTAGAAACCTTCACAAGTGTATCTCCTTCATACAAAGTCTCCAGCTTCTTCCAGATCTCATGAGCTGTCTTCAGATCCATCACATTTTTCATTTCTAAATCTGTCAAAGCACTCAGCAAAGCTTCAATAGCCCCGATGTTAGTCTCAGCCTCTTTAACCTCATCAGGAGTGGAAGGACCATTCGAAGGAATAACATATTTGTTCTTTACAATCTTCCAAAAGGGTTCACCAATACACCTCAAATGACATTCCATTCTAGCTTTCCACAGGGTGTAGTTTGTTCCATCGAATCAAGGGTTGTGCTTCTTGTATGATGTCATCTCAGATCACCTCAAGCTTTTAAAATTCTTCAGAGGAACCAACTTTGATACCAATTGTTGGAAAAACAAGCACAAACAACTAAGAGGGGGGTGAATTAGTTGTCACAAAATATTCAAAATTTTCACACTCAACTTAACTTAATCTCAGATTTGATGAATGAACAATGAACCATAAACAATCAATACATCAGAAACACAAAGAACACTGATATTTTTACGTGGAAACCTTGTTAGGGGAAAAACCACGGTGGATGTCAGTCCACAATATTATTCCTTGTTAAAAGTATAAGAAGAATAATGGGAATGCACATGCATTTAGGCACACTACCTAGAGCTCACTGCTCAAATACAAGAGGGCTTACTACCTAGAGAAGACACACTATCTTACATAAATTCGGATTAGATCCGTAGGGTATGAACTGAGAAAATAGCTTCTACAAAATCCTGATTACAGTTCCAGTTAAGCACATAAACACTCCTTCACACTTCACTCAAATTTCTTCACACTCTGCTTTGCAATCGAATGATTAGAAAACTATTCACACATCTACACTTTCTTTGGTATATGCTCACACTTATGCACACTTCACTTCACTCAAAAAATCGCTCTTATATATCTGCAACATGGATTTACATCAACAACTCTATCGACCAAAAGAAATATGAAAATATAAAACATACATACAATGTTGGCCCAAATTTACAAATAAATTTTCAATGTGAATCAAACATCATCGACCAATATTATGTTGAGACCCAAAATAACATCCTCGAGTGCGCCAAACATTCAAATTTTAATCTTCAAGGATCCATAACACGCAACAGCCACCATGTCGGCCAAGAACACAAAAAATCAAACACACAAGAGAAAAATCACCGACCACGAGCACACCGATCAACGCGGACATGCAACAAAGATAGAGCATGATATAGAAGCATCCACGAGCATCAAGAACCAACAAAGAAACATCCGCAAAACTGAGATTACTAGAATCACTCCAACTCCAATTGGGAACACGAACTGAAACCATAGAAACATTGTCAAAACACAAATCTTCATAACTTGAACAAATCTTTACACGGACCTCTAAAAATTTTGGTGGATCAACTAGATACATTTAACAATAAACCCTTTAATCCACAATGACTGATCTTCAATGTACTGAGCAAAAAACCTTCATGACCTTCACTGTTCCATTGGGAACTTGCAACACTTTCTTTAACAAATTTCTCAATATCCTCAACATATACAACCTTCAATACCTTAATGCTAATAGTGTTGACATCAATGACAACCACATATTAGCAACACAACCACAATATCCAACAAATCCTTTGTTCTAAAGGTTGGGAGGCCTCCTGAGGGAGTTTATCATTTTCCGCACTGAACAAAAACCCTTACTAAGAACTTTAAGTGTAGTAGCCAAGCTGAGTTAGTTGCCAAACATTATAATATTTATAGTACAAGGGGAGGTAAGAATATTTCCATAAGATACTCACCATATAACTACTAGGGATTTTTGGCCAAAAGTGGAGGATTCAACTTTGGTTAAGACTCAAAAAAGGAAAAAACATGGGCACCCTCTAGGGGGTGATAGGGATGTGTGAGCTGACGTAGTTCCAAGCTATGGGCTATGATGTTATTAATGATCCTTGACATTAGAAGATTCTGACTGATCTATTTTCTATTGTTCAATACCAATGGAAATCAAAAGGATCAGACCAGATCCTAGAACATACACTTGATGTTTAGATCATAGGATGAAACAACTGTTTTACTACTTGCTTCCGTGTTTGAAATCATTTGTTCAGAAGGTCATCCATCAAAAACACTCAATTCACTGATTCAAAAACAAGAAAACCAGGCAAACTTTCAAAACAGTGACATTTCTAGTTTAGTGCTTAAACTTCTTGTTTCAATGCATTGAGTTCATAGTCTAGTGCATATAGGGTATGTTATAGCACATTTACCACATCTTTCAACGCATATAGGGTCTGTTATAGTGCATTCACCACATCTTTCAATGCATATAGGGTCTATTCTACTAGCGTATTTACCTCATCTTTCAACACACAAGCTTTCTATTCTAGTGCATTTAACTGACAATCTAGCACATATAGGGTTTGTTTTAGCGTATTTATCCCATCTTTTAGTGCATATACAACCTATTTTAGCGCATTCACTTGATACTCAAACAGAGAGCTGAATTGAACTTCTGTCAGACAACTAGAATCATATTTAGGGACCCTTTTCATATCATAGATCATTCCTCATTTAAACATTAGGTTTAAACTTGAAGAAATTGGATTTTGCAAGTGCAATCCCTTTAACTAAACTTAGATCAAACAACTTAAAGTGCCCAATCACCAATCTCATCTCTGATTGTTAGCTGAGTTTCACTATCAGGATCTATCATCCTTTATCATGAAACAAACACTGTACATCAAATTTAGCCTAGTCTCATCAATAGGATTCATCATCCTATTTGACTTAGGTATTTCATTGGCACTCCCAAAACAAAGATCAAAGTATAATGAAACTCTATCACTTGCATGATCGTTTTAACAAGAGCTCAAAAATAAAAACTCTGAAAAAGAAATAGAAACCCAAATCATCATGGCAGAAGGAGAAGAAAATCCTTTTCACAGATTTCATCAACCTAAAACAGATGAGATAACTGATGAGGACATTCAACAAGCTCAACAAGACCTTAATTTTCACAAGTTCATGGAAAAATTTCTAGAAAAGGATGGAGAAATACTTTTTGATGCTGGAAAATCAAGGTGTAAAACTACCTAATGATTTTGATGTCAACCAATTGAAAGGAGCTCCCAAGAAAATAGAAGCCGACTCATGAATCACAGATCCATTGAATGCTTTAACTCACCAAATGCAAAATGTTCAACAACAAATCCTAGACATGCAAAGAGGAACAACAAAGAGATATTTGTTGCAAGACATCTATCCTTATCCATTTGATAGAAATATGAACATGACACCTTTTCCACGAAATTGTGAATTTCCAAGATATGACAAATACAATGGAAAAACTGATCCTCAAGATCATGTAAGAGAATTCTGCACCATGAGTCTGGAATTTGCACACGAAGAAACCTATCTAATGAGATTATTTCCAAGAAGTTTGGGTGGTCAATGCATGGAATGGTTTTCAAAACTCCCACCAGGTATTAGATCATTTGAGGAGCTGGTAAATACATTTATCTCCCAATATTCATACAACATTCAACATGAAATAACCATGAAAGATCTCTGTAACACAAAATAGAAAAATGGTGAGCCATTTCTTACATTCTTACAAAGATGGAGACGATTATTTACTAGATATGCCCATCCTATACCTAAGAAATAAAATATGGATATCTTTATTGATAATCTCAACAGTGAGATGAGTTATAGACTCCAATTGTAGTGTCCACCCAATTTTGAAAAGCTGATTGAAAACAGACTTAAGATTGAGGAAGCCTTGGTTAAAAGAGGAGTATTGAAAATCTATAATGAAGGAACAAAATCTGCTAACTCTTCTAACCATCATAAAAACAATGAAAAATCCAAATTCTGGACAAGAAATAAGAATGTTGGTAATGATGGTGTAGTTGACACACATAACATAAAACCAGTCTTCAATTTATCAGGTACTACACCCAAAAACAATCAAAACAATAGTGAATCTAAACCAGCTCCACCACCACATCGAAGAAAATTTACACCTTTGGGACAATCAATTGAATCAACATTAAAATAAATTCTTGCACACAAACTCATAACATTTCTGGATACATGAGATTTTGAACCAAGAGTCAAATCAACATGGTGGAACAAGGCATATTACTGTGATTTTCATAGAAGCAAAGGTCATAAAACAAATGATTGTATGCAATTAAAACATTTGGTGCAAGACTTGATAGATAGAGGAAGTGACACATCGATAGGACATAAAACAAATGATGATCATGGAGCATTTAAAAACCCTCTACCTAACTATGAAAAAGGAGAATCCTCTTCGAAAAACAACAAAGGGAAGAATGTGAATTATGTCTATGATACTACCATCAATCACATTTCTGCAGTTGATAATGAAATCAATGTCATCAAAGTCAAGAATAAACAAGACAACCTATCGGTAAATGTGACCACAAGAGGGCATTCCAAGTTTATATTGAAAGGAAGTACATCTAAAACACTTGCTGCTTCTTCAAATCGATACAATATAGTGGATCAATTGCAAAAGATTCCAGCACAGATATCCATACTAGAACTTCTTAAAATTTCACCAACCCATAAGGATATTCTAGAAAAAGCTTTAGTGGACACCACAGTACCAATCAATTTGGAAGTTTGTCAATTCCAAGCTATGGTGGGACATCTGAATGCACCCCATTGTTTATCATTCTCAAAAAATGATGATGCATCCCTCACCCATCCACACAACACTCCACTCCATATTGAGGTTTTAATCCATAAACATCAAGTCAAACATGTTTTAATAGATGAAGGAGCTGGTCTAAATATATGCACCTTAAATATTATCCGTGCATTGGGATTTTCAAAAAATACAATAGATTCTAGAAGAAAGATCACCATAAAAGCTTATGATGATGAAGAAAGATCCTCTCAAGGACTGATAGTATTGCCAATTTAAGTGGGACTAGTTCAAAAGGATATAATCTGCCAAGTTTTAGACAAGTATTTGATATACAACATTTTCTTGGGTCGACCTTGGATCCATGAAATGCAAGCGGTACCATCAACATACCATCAATGCTTGAAATTCCCTTACAATGGACAAGAGATCACAATTTTAGTAGCTTCTAATAAACCCCAATACTGCAACACTCTCAAGATAGTCCAAGATGTTTTTGTACCACACAACAGAGAAGATATCACTTCTATTTCCTCAAGTAATGAAAGCCAACTCAATTCATTGTCAAAATAGTTTGAGAAAAAGGTTCAGCTGAAAGGTAAAGGCATCGATGATTCTATTTCCTCAAGTAATGAAAACCAACTCAATTCTTCGTCAAAATAGTTTCAGAAAAAGATTCAGTTGAAATTTAAAGGCATGGGTGAGTATTATTTTGAGCAGTCCTTATGTCTCTCACAACTACTACCTTCTCCAAAATCATATGGACAATCATCAACATCTAGACAAAAATCTTCACAACCCATCACGATCTTTGATGGTAAATTTGTAAGCAGAGTGTATATGTCTAAAATTGGTCATGATTAAGCTTGTTAATTAATTAAATAAAATTTATTTAATTAATTCCTCTAATGTCATCTACATATAAATAAATTTAATTATTTATTTATATCATTCATCTTCTAAATTCTTCTACCTTAAATTAAATAAATAATTTTATTTAATTACTAACATTTCTACCCTCCGCTTAATTAAATTAAATAAATTTTTATAATTTATTTATATTTAATTATCATTTGGTTCTAAAGTTTAAATATTTTTAAATATTTGAATAATGGAATATTCTCCATCCCATATCCGAATTAAATTAAATATTAAATATCTTATTTAATATTCCTCACTCTAATTTCATTTTAAACATAATTAAATATGAGTTATTTAATTATGTAAGTTTCTATTTTCATCTCCACTTTTAAATTAAATAAATTTATTTTATTTAATTTCTAACTTGAACGCTAACTCGCCCTTCCAAATTCTATCTCATCTTTCGAAATGGAAGTTTCCCTTCAAAACTCAATGACGAAATTGAAAGAAAAGGGAAACCTTCCATCCTTCTCTTCCACTTTCGAAGATCTCCCGCCGTCCGTTCGAAACAAGCTTAATCTGGACCGTCGATCGATTTAGTCAATCAAACCCATTCGAAAAATCTATAAAATCCCATGCAAATCCAAGCCTTGGTTAATCATCCACATTCACACACATGCACTTGCCTACACATACCTACGTTCATGCAATCAGCTTATGCATTCACATCATTTTCAGCATCACATCCATACTTTCATATTAGCATAGATTTGCATTTCGCATAATATGCATTTCATATCTCATTCTTCATGCAGTCGTTTTGTTGAGTTGGATCTGCTGGTCTGAGAGCCATTCGAAAAACAAAAAAATGCTGAAGTTAGAGGAGGATAAG
>VDFB02202310.1:0-11346 GCA_007258455.2 Sequoia sempervirens
AACCTATGCAACATTGTGATGACACTCCACCTAAAATAACAATTACCTTGTGAACTTAGCATATTTGATTATCCTAATTCTGGAAGCAATGTAACCAATAAGTTAAGTATGTACTTGTATTGAGTTTCTATGGTTTTTACTTGTGTCTAGGGTTTGTAGGTTATGTCTAGGGAACCTTATTACTATCTCCTAGCATGGGGGGTGGACCTATGGGTACCACATGGTTGGGTGGAACATGCACCTTACTCCGTTGGGTCCCCAGTTCTTGTTCGTGGCAACGAGTACTTCATGGATGGAGAGCTCGTATGTGGATATATGTACTTCCTTATTTGTATCATTGGAAATTGTATATTTGTATCTCTCCTCAATTGTTAATGAGGTGAACATTTGTAATATGTAATTGTAAACATTTATTTGATCTACCTCATTTGGGAAAATGAGTATTGTAATGTTATTTCAAATGCAATGTATGAAAGAAACTTTTATGTATATTATGCTTTCATTGATGTAATTAAATGTTATACAATGTATGCTTTTAAGTTTATGAAAATCAAAATATATGCAATGCTAAATACTTAAGTTACCTATGGGAATTTCAAAGTAGTGTGTCATCGTGTATCTTAGGGAATGTTTGCAATTAGTTATTATAATGTTTATAATTTTAAAAAAAAAATTATTACACTTTGTAGACAATGCATCATTCTTTTAGTGGTTACAAGACGGGCATGTCAACGCATCTATTGTCATCCCCACATTAGTAATTTCACTTCTTTGTGGCCCAATGCGTTCATCATTCCTAGGCTACAAACCCATAATCAGGTTCACTTAGAGAGCAATCCAACTTCATCCTTACCCTGGTTATGACTCTCAACCTAAGTATAAACATTATCATAAAGTGTCAAATAACAAGTTCACATATATAAGACCAAACTCCTAGTCACATAATATGCACCAAGAAGAATGCATCTTGTGCATGCACTATACTCTGAAATATATCAAAGGCATAGCATCATAAGAAGACATAGCTACAAATTATAGAATATTGAAAACTTTGTATAGGATTGAATTATTGGTTAACAAAACCAATTGCTCCCCCCTCGAGGCTTTCCCAGGTCAATTATCAACATTATAAAATATACTTTAGTTCTTTTGGGAGTTTGTAGGGTCCACAAGCATTTGTGCCTTCATCATGTGATGCAATTTTGTATTGGATGTATCTATGAAGTTTTGTATTGGTTATGACCTATGATGTTTGTATATGACAAGCAACTTAGTTTTTAAATATACTTTACTCTCTTTAATTAATTCCTTTTGCCTATCTTGATTTCTCTCACTTATTGTGTTCTTGATACCTACCCTTGACCTCACTAGCTATTTAGAGAGAAAACTCTACACGCCAACACATCTTTTTTGTCCTCATCCTAATAATGGATCACAAAGCACAATCCAAAACATTGATGCAAAAAATACCCACAATTATTTCAAAAGCATACTTAATCATTTACATGGACTGTGGAGAAATCATGTTATTGCAATCTAAAACAAGTCCCTTGCTTATCAAAATAACTTTCCTTGAGCTAAAATGAAGTTTGCTAAAAAATGTATATGTGATTGTTAAATTGGAAGTCTACCTAGCATCTTAAACTGAATTATACAGCCCCTTATTAGTATTGTACATAGCAGTGTTCCACGGAGTTTCTTGACGAGGGGATGCGGGGACGGGTTTTGGGGATGGGGGGACCAAGGGCCTAAGTTTGGGGAAGGCGGGGGGACGGTGGCAACAAAGTAGTAGGGGGGCAACACTGATATACATATAGTACTTGAAAAAATAGTTAGAAAAAGATGTATAAGAACTACAATGTTGAATTTGTTGGCCCCACAATTGTCGCTTTTAAAAAGGTCTAATCTATTAATGCCTAATACAACCACCAGGTTAATGGATCCGTGGAGGCCGGTAAGGGGTCGCTAATCGGGAACCGACCATCCTAACAATCTTGTAATGTCCCTTACCTAGCCTTGCTCTTGTATTTGCTTGTTTGCCCTAGAATTCAATTGTTGATTAGGTTTAGGGTTTCTTCTTTCCAAAAGGAATGTGTTTCTCTAATGAAATAATCCTAGATTGAAATCTGCATTCACCAATTTAAAAACATTTCCACATACACATATCTGTTAGCAATAATATCTAGATATCCACAATATATTTATAAACATGAATCAATTAATGAAGACATAAGAGGAGTGCCATAGGTGGATCCGCCCTGAAGCCCTCATGTAAACTCAAGAGGTTGTCCATCACAATCCTTCTTGCCTAGGGGCTTAGTACCTGCATACTCCACTCATGGTAACACCTCAGAAGACACTCGTCCTATTAGGGGAGAGGAACCATAGAGTCCAAGTGGCCTAAGGCCTACCACCTTCTCTTGCCCAATCCCGTATCTTGGGCCTAAGGGGCAGAGACTTAGGTGGGACCCCCATCTTCCTATAACCCAATCCCTAGTCAAGGGCCTAAGGGGCTGCAAAGCCCAATCCCTTGTTAAGAGCCTAAGGGGCTGCAAAGCCCAATCCCTTGTCTAGGGCCTAAGGGGCTGAAAGTGGGGTTTTTAGGCAATCCAACTTCACCCATGTTTCGTCCATCCTAATAGGTTTACAAGCACATAGTAGACAATCTTTAAACAATCAGATATATTTGCATTCATCCAAAATTTATTTCATGCCTATAATGAAATATATTTTCATTTACCAATGGTTCTTTAAGTTCATCATTTCCTATGATAATTCTCATTATGATAAGATTAAAGGATGTCATTATATCAATAATCAAATTAACAATATCTAATTCTTATATTCAAAATATGCCAAATATTATTGCTAAGTGAATACATCACCTGAACTGTTGTGTCTTCCCATGATTCTTAATTCCTTAGTCGCCTTCCTTCAATCTTACATTTGATTGGTCATATATATTAATCTATCCAGTTTTATATTATGATCGTAATTACTTATAAGGCTCAATAATTGCTGCCAGCATCATTATTACAATGATCGCGTATAAATATATAATTATTTCTAATTAATTTTAATCTTCCAATAATCACTTACTCTATATATATATATATAAAACTTACTTCCCCAAATATATTCTTGACAATAACACTTAATCAAATAAATCTCCCATAGTTTATTTCATTTCCAATCTGCTGCTTTATGCAGATTTCTAATTGATTCTTTTTTTTTTATTTCTGATTCTTACATTCAATGTCTTTTTATATCTATGTTAAAGGATACATCTTTTCAAGAGTGATGTCCTTATGAAAAGACACAAACATTTATTTAAACCTTCATTATTATTTTTAAACCACTTTTATTTATTTATTTATTTTATTTTTTCAAACTGCTGTTTTTATAATTAATCCTTTTTTTTTTTTCACTAATAATTGCTGCATTACATCTTCAATATATAAATATTATTTCTTAATATTTATTCTTAAACTAGTGGTTTTATATGTATTATAATATTTATGACTATAATAATAATATTTTATTAATATTATTTTGTAATATTTTCTCTTGTGAAATCTCTATTATTATGATATTTATAATGTACTAATATTAATTGTCTCATTTATTATAATAAATGTATTATAATTATAATAGTCTTGATAATAATATTTAGATTGCCATTACATTTTTGATATTTATTTATCTAGTTATTTATATTTCACACTAAAATGTGTTTTGTGATTATGATTTATTTATTGATTTGCATTTTCATGTGTTACAATTTTGGGATGACAAATTCCCCCCACCAAGCATCCGAGGGGATTTGAACCCAGCACCTTTGGCTCTAATACCAATTGTATGCCCCACGATTGTCGTTGCGCCAAAAGGTCGACCTATTAATGCCTGATACAACCGCCAGAGTTAATGGATCTAGGGAGGCGGTTAAGCCATCTCACGAATCCCGAGCGAAGCGCTGACCATCTACCAACAAAATTTACAAATGAACCTTTGGCAAATTACTAATTAAAATTTAAAATACTTAAATACTATAATTCTATTAATACTACTTAACAAAACCACCATAAAAATAAAAAACATTAGAAAGTCAATTAGTCAAACTCAAATGTCATGATATATATTATATATTAAAATTAACTACATTGTTGCATTTCTCCTTGCAGGTAAGCATCAAGGAAGATCGTCCAATTGGATGATCATGATGATATTATAGATGAAGACTGGTGGGAAAACTTGGAAACTTGGACTTGGAGAATACATGGCAAATCAAATGAATTCAAAGGGAGTTTGGGGGGAATGCCCCTAATGGGGTCGAGGGGCAACGCCCCTCGCAGGGGTCTATGTGCAACGCCCCCGACAGGGTCGAGGGGCAGCACCCCTCGTGGGGATCAAGGGTGGCATCCCCAATGCACTCCCTGTCGCAATACAGGGTGGGATCGAGGGGTGGAGTCCCTGCCACCAAGCCCAAATTAAGACCTCCAAAACCACACAAACCTTCATGGCGTACATCATTTTGCATTCACAATTAGACCCAAATTAAGACCTTCAAAACCACACAAACCTTCATGGTGTACATCATTTTGCATTCACAATTAGACCCAAATTAAGACCTTCAAAGCCACACAAACCTTCATGGCAGACATCATTTTATGGTGAGGGGGCGAATTGGACTTTTTAAAGTTAAAAAAAGTCAAAAAAAAATGGTGAAAGCGCCCAAAGATGCCTCAGGTCCGATGTGAACCGGTAACATAGATTTTTTTTTTAATTTTTTACCTCTTCCAACCTATCGGCCACGGGAGATGCTTGGGTGTCCCCGGGATGGTTGGAGTCCCCTGGACATCCCAACATCCCAAGTGTCCCAACGGTGGTGGCAGAGCGGCGGGGGGATGTCGTCCCCACATCCCAAAGATGTCCCCGTCCCGAAAACGAAGGGATTGGGGGGGGATGTGTCCTCGTGGAACACTAATACATAGGAGAAATGACAAGAACACAAGTTGGCATTTAACTCTTCATTTACAAATGCCAACATTTGGACCATAATTGAGAATACAACTTTATAAGAGTTTTAAACAAGGTTGCATATTGGATACAAAGAAAAACCTTCAACTAGCTTGCGCACGACACAAATAATTGATTGAAATTGTACCTAACTTTCATTAAAGAATGAAGGAAAGATTACAATATCCATCTCTGTTGTGTGTTGCCTATATTTTTTTAATTCATTTTTATATAAAAGTATATGAGAATGTTAAAAGAGAGAAGATTTCCAAAATAGAAGTGTCTTTCTCAAGTAAGATTACACTCTTAGAGATATAATCAATCTACTTGGATGAAGGTAATAACTACAATGGAGATGAGAGGTAGTCAGTTAAGAGGATGACTAATGATTGAGAGTTGATTAGAGTTCTTATCTAATCCTAAAATTAAAATCTAAAATATGTAGATGTATTGACACCAAATATATCCAAAATTAATTGTACAATCTAAACTCAAGAGTTTTATTAAATGACCAAAATTTAGCAGCCAGACAACACAAAAATTCTGAATAACAATATCCACAATCACAACAGGCCTCAAAGTATTTTATTTATATGCAACGTTCAACAAGAGTACAAAATTGCATCTTTAAAACAATACAATCTTCTTCTATACAATACTACTTCGATTCCCCTTCAACAGAATGCAACAATTTCCTTTTGTACACAGGTATGAAGTTGAAGAGTCGTCGGTTAGAAAACTGAATCGTCAACAATCTCCATCTACAAAGTGATCTGTTTCAACTCCTACACAAGGTGCTTCATTGATGGTTTTGGCTATTTTTGTAAGTCTTCAAACTCATACTGCACCAAATAGGTACTTTCAATCCCTGTAAGCTTCATTATCAACAAGTCCACACCTTTGTGAACCTTCAATTTCTTCATCAGCAATTTGACTCTTCTTTGAACTATGAAACTCTTTGTCTATATTATTTTCGATGAATTGAAAATATGTCAAACTTTTGAACTTTGTCTTCTCAATACCTTTTCAAAAAATCGGCAATTTGGCGAATCTTCAAACTCAAACATTTCTTTACAAAGTCTTTTGGCAATTTGATTTCTATTTGAACTACTTTGATGGCATTGTTTCGATGAAGTAGTGCTTTTCAACTCTGCTCCAAACTTCACTAATTTGAAACTGAAATGTTTTTGTTTGACATAGGATCACACATAAACCTAGATGCCCCTGCATCAAACACATCGAGTAAGAGAATGTTCCATGAATGTGTAGCTCATGAAAATTTATGCAAGTCAAGAATCGGAATTCCATGCTTAACCAAATCTGAAGCATTCACCCAAGAAGCCTCATCAGTTGCTCTATTCTTCCAACAAACCAGATATTCCCAATACTTATTTCTCCTTATTCTTTTGACCACATGGGAATTGGTCACTTTGTCTACTTCAAATTTCTTCTCAAGCAATTCATGTATCAATTCTTGTGCATCCTACAAATCTAAATATATATCTCCTTGTGCACTCGTTTCCCCTTCGTAATAGTTATACAAATCAGCAACATTGAATATGGGAGATATATCTATACTATCTGGAAGTTCAATTTCATATGCATTGGATGAAAACATTCTCAACACTCTACATGGACCTATCTTTTTCCACTTTAACTTATTATATGTTCCCTAAGAGAACCTTTCTTTCTTCAAATGAGCCAAAACCAAATACCCTAAACCAGTCACCCAAATATATCAAAGGTGTGGAAGGTTTTATTGATTGATATATGTTCAAGAAAAATTTATTATTTATGACAAAATACCTATAAACTCCATGTTGGACACGTTGTAAGAGAATTGTGAGGGCATTATATGAATCACAACATCATCTTTGGAGATTTTGAGAGTTAAAGCTACTAGTCATGCAAATTTTCAAAGACAAACCTCATTTTTTGGCCGCCAATATTTGCAAAATGAGTCACAACTAATCCTGAGACCATATATTGGTGTTGTTAGACAAACAAGACAACCAAGAGGGGGGGGTAAATCAGTTGTACATTAAAACATTCATACCCTCATTAACCTTCAAACCCTTATTATGCATCAAAATGTATGTAAACTAATGAAACATAAACACATTCACAACCATACACCATAGAACACCAGATTTACATGGAAAACCCTAATCAGGGAAAAACCACGGTGAGGATTAACTCACATATATATGAATAACAACACTGATTACAAAAAAAGGGCTAACTGCCCAAAGAATTCACTGTCCAGAAGAGAAAGAGAGTAGAAGAAGACTATTACAAGGAGGTTCACTACCTCAGAGCAACAGGAAGATCCACCACAACAACTCTACACCATCCACGACCTTCAGTTCACTACCTCTAGCAACTTTAGGTACACTAAAAATGTAGACACCTGCTCACTACTTTTGGTAGCCTTAGGCATTTAAGCTTGCACTTAGATCACAACACTTAATTACAATCGCATCATCCTTCACATCACTACTCATCACCCACATCTCCAACAATTAGCCTTGATTATATATCTTTCGCGACCTCAAACAACTTGTCTAGGTTGGCCTCAATGAAACGTATAAACCTCAAGCGTGCAACCAACAAATAGGTCGGCATCAAACACTTCCATGGTGGAAAGAAGCGAAGGCGGACCAAACCAAGGGTTAACTATGACCCAAATCTACACCAACATGCTACACCATGCTTCCTCAAACAACAAACCATCTCCACAAAGCTTAGCACATCAAGTTGGCCAAACCTACACTAACACTATCAAACAATCAATTCATTCTTCACTAGGTTTGGAAACATCCTGTGGACCAGGTAGCAACATCACATAACATCTTGGAATATTCCAACATCATCATAATATTCAACAACACTGCCACAACCACCTGAAATTGAGAATACTATCATCCTATGCAACCTGCCACAGACATACAACTCACTAACCAACCTTGTGGAACAACTGAACGCCAAACACTCTAGGGGAAGGTAGATGCAAGCAATATAAGCACATTCCCAAATCCACAAGACAAGAAACCTCAACGCAGAGAAATGCGGAACAATTTCATTTCTCCCAGACAACCTTCTTCACAAGTAACACACTGTCAGACACATCTTCCACTGCTGCACAATCCAAAACCTAAAACTCTAGATGTAACACCTCTGAACACCTTTGATCATCTCATCCAAACCACACAAGCACATCTTCGACCATGAAGAAATGCAGAACACAACTCTGTCACCTTGTACACTCTCTATTCAAATTTTCTCAAAAGCACTTGGAAACCAAGTGAACCAGCTGCATCAGCAACACTTGCTCAACACCACAACTACTCCTCAACATGACCACACTAGAGGTTGACATCAATGACAACACTAGACCATAGTTGGAAACTTGACAAGATTCCGCCAAGGATCTCAATCTGGACTCTGAGTCCTAAGTTCGGGTCGAGTCGACTCGACGACTCGAGTCAGAGTCTCCTGGGTAAGTCGAGGTCTCCCAGTCCCTGGGCTCGATTCCCAAAGTCTTGTGTTCGACTTCGCTGGGTCAGGGAGGTCATTTCAATCCTTTAAAACATGATTTTCATTTTTGGTTAAGGTTTTGTTTGCTGAGTTCCTTGTTACACCCTGATTGTATAGTTACTACTGCATAGGAAGTACATTGTAAATGTTTGAATCTTTCTGTTGAATAAAACAAATTGTTCTTGAGATCAAATTGAATGTGTCCTAGTGATTGTCTCATTATCTGATACCTCTATTGATGAAATTCTTGAATGAAAGTAGCATATTAAGTTATGGAATAATATTGTTCTAACTTTCTACGATGTTTTATGTATATAGCCTTGTTTTGAGCAAATGACTCCCGTTGTCGTGTCGTGTGTGCAGGAAACAGGTTTACACCTCCAGGCAGAGGAGAGATATCACTCGGGGAGGAACTTGGTCGGGTAAACAGTAACAAGTACCAATTGGACATACACACACAAACTTTAGACTGAGTAAGCTAAGTCATTGTTGAGGTTAGCGGTAAGTCATCCGTAGGCTTGTTTAGTATCATTAGGAGTTGTATCTTCTTCTGAATGTGTAAATAAGTGATGCTTGCCAGTATAATCTTATGTGGAGTAATGTTTCTTGTTAGAGGTGGGTATGTGTATATGTATATATACATATGAATACGGTATGTACAAGTATCCATAAGTACATTCATGTCGATACAACATATTAGAGCAGATGGATATGCCATACGTGTGCGTCGATATAAGTGTATTTATGAATACTTATACGTAAAGTAAATATATAAGTATATACACATGAATACGTACCCACAACTAACCTGTTGTTATGAATATATTATGACGATATATTATCTTGGAATTTACATATACACATATATATACATATACATGAGTACGTATAGTAAAAGTATGCTGACTGGCTCACAGTATACGTACGTATAATTTAGAATGTAAATGTATATACATGTATAGGTGTAAAGATAAATATATTTATATATTTAATATTATATTAAAGTACGAATATAATATAGTCTTTACAAAATATAGATATGTATACGATATTATTTAAATTATTAATTTAAATAATTATACATAAATATATAACGTAAATTAAAACTATATTATATAAATATTTTAATATAATAAAATATATATATAGATGTATTTTATTAAAAGATTTGAAAATCAAATGAAATTTAATTCAACATTTTATTAAATATTCAATAGAGAAATGAGACTAAATCACGAATTTGAGAATATAACGTTTTTTTTTTAAAATGACATTTTTCTCTAAAAAGGAATATTTCTTTGAAATCGAATTATTTTGACTTCAATATTGAATTTAATATCATTGTCAAATGCGTCATATATTTCCTGTTGGACTATATCGAAATTGTAAGAGTAAAATAAATTCGAAAAAAGAGTTCAGGCCGTTAAAAATGGCAGAAAGAGTAAAAACGCACAGGAAGAATTGCGCGACTAGGGCCAGGCGACTGAAAACGGCCGAGTAAATTCGTGCTTGGCTAAAATGGAGATGTGGACTCCATACAACCTGGGAAATAGTCTTACATTAAACCAACGCTTATCCATCGCTGTTGAATCGCGCTAAAACCAGGAGGTGTCACGATTTTACAAACTTGACATGTGCAAAATGAAAATATCTCACTGCTGTCAGTTAATGGAGGTCGAAATCCTCTCCTCATAGCAATACTTTTCTCCTTTGAAGCATTCCAAGCTCCGTTGGCAGCACAGATGCCATAAAAAGGGGAAATAGTTAAGTTTTCCAACACTATATAAAGCCTGCGAATGTTCACTCATAACACACGAAAATACAAATCAGTAATTCGTTCTGTTCATTCAAGAGTGAAGAGCATTTTCTGTTGAGAAGGAATTTATCAATTTGAGAGCATTATTTGAGTATTCGTCATTAGTTAAGAAAGACTTTAGTCTTTAGTTTGTTAAGAGAGGTATTTTGTTAGTGTTGAAAGAAGCACTCTCAGAGTCTGAGAACAGCAACTTGAAACTACCAAACAGCTGAGTAAGAATTCGCTACAGAGCCAGTTTGAAATCATTTGGTGGTAGGCTAAGAGGAGAAGTATACTCATTCTCCAAACTTCTAAGGGAAATCTCTTACCAGGCATGTCAATCTTTTCCTTTCTATGCTTTATGTAATTCTTGTATTCAGAAGTAAGTCTATGTCTTGCCCTTTGGCTGAAAAGAGCTGAGACTGAAAGCTGATTTACTTAGAAATGAATATGAAAGAATTAATGTTTGTCAGCATAAGATAAATTGTGAAATAGGATGATTTTTGCCTGTTCTCTTCTATTGGTTTTTGCATTCATTAGTGTACGGATTACACTAGGCATCAAAAAGAAAATTGCATAAATTGTATTGACTCCATATATGGAGTATATGCTTGTATATAGCTAATAAATACTAGGAATGAATCGAGAGCATTTAATAAGCTACAAGTTACAACTAGATACTAGTTAACTTAGTCAAGTTAATGAACCTCCTAGGATGAGAGTATCCTGTATAAGGGAGTTGGTTGTAGGTTCTTATTAAAAAGATCTCCGTTCTAGTAGTTAGATTGTTGTAGGAAGTCTAGGGTACGGACTACCCTGATAGACCAACCTACGCGTAGAATAAGATAGCCTCAAGTCAAGTTGAACCTGGCTAGTGAATGTGACAAATGACCTATGTTTTCCATTGAACATAAACACTTTGGCCAAAGTAGTGTAAGGAACCATTTAGTTGTAGTACTACACTGTCAGTTCACCGTGATCCCGAAATACATCCTAGC
>VDFB02202313.1:0-15824 GCA_007258455.2 Sequoia sempervirens
TTGAAGGAAGAAAGGATGAATGTGGATGTCGATGATGTCTCAAAACTCTGCTCATGTGTCTCCTTGCTTGAAGATGAAGATGCCACAATCAATGAAGAGGGTGACAAACCAAGACAATGCAGAAACTAATGCTGAACAATATCCAAAGACAATGTGATGGATGTGATGGAGACTTGATATCCCCCCTAAATGAAGTGTCCTCAAAACCACTAAAAGAAGTCTGAAGCAAATCTAATGGTAGATGTTGAAGAAACCTGAAGTCCTGAATGGAATGAAAGGGAAGAAGTCTCATATATGAAATATCTAAATAGAGGAGTGATATCCCCTCAAGCATGTCCTCCAAACTTGTAGAGGTAGCCAAGTCAGTGATACCTGAAATGAAGCCATCCTGTGTGATGTCAAGTTTGGAAAACTGAATGTGTCTTGATGAGTGATGATGGTGGAAGTCTCAATCAATGAATTTGGACAAGGAATCACTGACTGTGAAGGGATACCAACTGTCTCTGATGAAGAAGAAGCACCTGAAGGAACCTTGTCAACCTCTTCAGAAAGATCAAGGCAATCAACTCCCTGTACAACAATATCATTATGAGGTACCTGATCTGAATAGTGAAATTCTGAATCATGACCACTGGGAAATGGTGGAGTTTCTGAATATCCATATATCTCCCAAAGCTTAGTCCAAAGGATGTGAGGACAATCACAATGATCAATAGAATTCAAAACATCACAATCAACTTGCATGTCAATGATCTCCAAAATAATGTATCTACTACAACTCCAAGAAAATTCATGAATACCTTCACTCGAATGCAGAACTATACCAAACAGATGTGGCAACAAATCAAGTGATTGGAGATGGTGGCTGATCCCATCTTGCCATTGCTTATAGTTACCCTTATGCAACATAACTAGAGAAGGAGTATATGCAAGCCCCATAATGAACTTTCTCCAAAAAAACACAAAGACACTGACCTTCAACAACAAAGAAAGACTTCCAAAGATGATTTGCAACTGAAGTGATGCTATCTAGATAAAAAAATCTTGTCCCAAGCTTCAGAATAACCAAGTTATTGATCAAATGCACCAAATTGAAAAAAATATTATGCAAGAGTACCTAGAGCTGAAAACAATCAAGGGGTGTAGATTGATAAAAAAAAGCTTTGAATAACCTTCCTGATGCCACTGAAATCACTGAAATCTGACAATCTGATGAGAAGTTATAAGCCTTTATGTCCAAACTAGGGTTTTGACTTCAGTTGGCTGTATAATTTTTTGTGAGAAAAAATTCATAGAATAGATTGCACCACTAGAAATTAGACAAAATTCTCTTTCCGATGGTATCTTTTTTGTCGATTTTTGACATTGTGGGTGAAAGTTATGATAAAACAAAAAAAAGGCCTTGATTTGGCACTTTGCAGGCTAAATCGGTGCAAAATTTAAGCACTAGGAGCTAAAAAAAAAGCCCCCAGTCACTGATATGACTAGGGGGCGGGTTGTGGCAAAAAAAAGGATAGGCACCGAATCTGGTGGCGGTGGGGCGGAGCAACCAAGTAGAGGTGTTGGAAGGGGTGGCACCACTCCCTATAGCGGACCCCACGGTCGTTGGCAGGAACCATGCCATTGACAAAGCCAATGGTGAAGACTTTGTCCGGCAGGAGGATGCTCCGGTTAGAACGAAATCAGTGACAAGGACTCGAATGGTTGGCGGTGGTTGGAGGATGAACACAGGCCGGTGAATGGGGACCAAAGTGCTAGCGAAGAAGATGACATCGGTGGGGCCGACCCCCCAAATGGGCCAACAATGTTGGCAACATCCAGTCACATCATAGACGATACTCCTACAAAAAATAAAAGTAGTCAACCAACGAAATTCCTTATGCAGACTTTGAATTGAATGGCCGAAAAATAAAATTTTGAATGATGCAAAAAGCAATTCAAAATTAAATTTTGATTATATTTCAAATGCTGACCAAAAATTTTATATGCTACTGATAGAAAATATAATCCTGCGGAATAAAAAATCAAAACCCCTTTGATATGCTGATAGTGATGTATAGTATGCCAATGGAGAACAAATACAAAACCTTATGATTTATATGCCGACTGAAAAATTAAGCTGATGGAAAAATAAATCAAACCCTTATGCATGCTGAAAAAAATATTTGATGTCGACTGCAATTAAAAAAGAGGGTCGATTTGATTTATTTTTCTGCAAACTTTAGAAATTGCCCGTAAATGAAAAATGGCCTTCAACTAATTTTTTTTTTCCTTAGAGGACAACTAACCAGGATGATTTTTTGCTGCAAATTGTACAAATAGTACGATTGATTTTGCAAACCCTAAAAATGCCTCTGATGGCTCCTGGGTTGATGTATCTGATTTTGATGATTGGGCAGGAAATCCTAGGGTTTTGAGGCATTTTGAAGACAATGGCAAGCTCAGATCTGACTCCATCTGCTTCAAAAATTAGCTTGGTCCCCAGGAGGAAACAAGTAGCCTTTAATGGAAACCTTCAGCCTGCAAGAATCTCTCCAACCCAACTTTCTTGATCCTATGATGAACTCTCAATGGAATGGCTCTGATACCATGTTAGAATAATGGATGCTGAATCATCCAGTGAAGTTGTGCACACTTCAAAGGATCTTGCGAAGAGAAATTACACCACACAGAAAGTGTTGCAACTCAGGGCTGCAAACAAAGATTGCTATTGATCTACAACATTAGATCATAGATTGACATTTGATTGATATATTACAAATGAACAAGGTGCCTGATTATATAGGAAAGAATGAAAATCTAAGATGCATGAGATGTTGCCATGTGTCAAAATCTAACAACATGTGAACCGTGTCTAGATGATTATTAAATGTTGAGATAAGTTCTAGAAGGACAACTCATCTTCTAGAAGGAATCTTATCCCTACAAACATGGAAGGGGATATTACCCCATTATTAAATGATTTATTAAAATGCAACCTAGGAATAAATGATATATGACCTAAGTTAACTTATGCTAGTGTAATAAATAATTAATTACACTAAGAGATATTTCATTTGGTTTGGAAGTGATCCAATATTAAGCACAGGTTGATTTTGTAGTTGAGGTTTATGTGAAGGAGGGTAAAGAATCAATTGTGGTGTAATTGAATCTATTGTGTTTATTAATATTTGAAATTTTGAAGATTTTGGAGTCTTAGTGGATGATTTAGATGAGACGAAATCATCAAGGGCTTCATAAAAATCATCACTGCTAAAAGGCTCATCATATGCATAGAAAACTTGTAGAAAAAGATACAACATGATTAGATTGTTGTTTTTCTCCAAGAGATTAACTACAACATTAATTATAAGGTTTAATTTTATGTTTATGCTCCTTAAGACAAGTTATAATCAAACACAACAAATCAGGTTTGTTATAGACACAGTTTTCAAAAAGATGTTTTAGAATTGCACAAAAAAGACAAATATTAGTCTATATCTAAAAGTTGGTTAAAATTAAGCAGTTTAGGGGTGCTAACACCCTAGACCAAAGGTATGATCTTTTGAAGTTTTGAAAATTTTGGCAACTGATATATTAAAAAGAGGTTTGAGATTGTGATAGTCTAGGTCTAATACAATTCTTTTTCCATTTTCCCCAATTTTGTAAAATATGACCTAATGCAATGAACTAGGGTTTGCAATATTTCCAAAAATGCTCTTATTTTCCACCAATTCATGCAATAATTTAGAAATTTTATGGAATTTATCTATAGATTTGTTGTATTATTGAAATTCAAATGAACAATATTTCAAATCTTTTTGGATAAAATAAAACAAACACACTTTCTTTTCAATACAATCACACTTTTTGGCAAACATAAAGAGACTCAATTTTGGAAATTATTTTGATTGACAATTTCATATCTAAGGAACAATAAATCATAATTTTTTCCAAGTGTAGGATATGTTGGGTTCACAAAAATGTGATATGGAGAAAAGAGATCCTAGACCTAGTGTAAATATTACTAAGATCAATCTTTCTTCACATCAACATTAGAAGCCAAGAAGACAAGGTAATAAGATTGGATAACAAACTAAAAGAGAGCCAATCTACCTTGAAGTTGGTTCTTTTGTTGTCTTGTAAATTGATTGAATTTAATGTGGATTTAATTGATTTAAATAACTATGACACCAAATCTAAAAATGTAATTTATTTGCATAGACGAAAAAGAAAAGTCACATATTGAAGACAAATCTAAGAAGGGTAGATTTTTGTGCACCTGTTCTACAAATTTGAAGCTAAATTGGGAGGTCACGGGTGTTGGTGCCCTTGATTGAGAAGTGTAGATCCTGATCTACAAATTTTTGGACTAAAACCTATAGGTTTTCACTCTACTCTTTCGCTCTACAAATTGTTGTCTTTGGATATGAACCTATAAAATCACAACAAAGAGGGGGAAAGGGGTGTCTATATAGGAGTTTTCTTTGATTAAAACCTCATTTTGGTATTTTTACCTCCATAAATAACCGATTGATTAACTGATAGAATGTGTATGTACTCCTAACCTTAATTGTGTGTAAGGATGTAATTAGATAAAATGAGAAAAATCCAACTCAAGTGTGTTAGAGAAGGATTAATAAATGAAACAAGCAAGATCAACGCAAGAGAAAGTCAAATACCCTAGGGAAAATCCAAATATGCAAATACCTTACTTCAGGTAGCAAGGAGATCAAAGAATGAAGATGAGAACACTTTGAAAATAAATCATTAGGTGCTTGAAGGAAGCAAAAGCTATCTCCAAAACCTAGATTCCATCATGTCCTTCCATTGACATCAAAATCCAATCATTATGTTAGCTTGATTAATTACGAAACTTGCCTTGTAAATCTATAAAAATGGGCATATTTTGGTAGATCTTTGTTGTATTGTAATTGCTTCTTTTAATTTGAAATAATAATTCATGTATTTATAGTGGAACATTGGAATAAATTAAAGTGTAGGGTAACTCATATAATTTCAATTTTTAAGAGTAAATTACCACCAATACCCAAATATGAATTCACATCCCTAAAATTAGAGATTGAAAAAATGGAAAATTAAAATTTCTAGGAAAAACACTTGAATAGGGTGCTAGCACCCCTATCTAACTCTTTTGCATGCATTCAAATATGATTTAAAAGTTTAGGTTTTGCTTAATCAAGAATTATTAAAAAAACACTTGTCGAGGTTAATTTGATGAAATATGATTGATAAGGCACTTTTTAGGGTAGCACTAACATGTTCTCCTAGGTTGATAGGAAAGGTCAAGGCTAGGTAATGTCTCTGAAATGAATTAATGGAGAGGATACTAAAGAAAGTTCCAAATTGTTGAGAAAATGTGTCTCAACCTTGCAATTACATAAGGTACTGTTGATACATAAGGTACTGTTCATCTGATGATGAAGGGGGGCAGGGCGTGGGGGGGATCTCCCCCACGAGGGGTCTGAGGGGATCATCCCTCGATTGGGGTCCTGGAGTAGCATGCCTTGGTGAGGGCTCAGGGGTAGCACCCCTGAAAGGAAAATTTTATTTATATTTTATTATTGTAAATCCATACCATTCATCATTATGTATCATATCTAATAGTCGATATTTTATTAGCTTGACTTGCCCTAGAAGGCAACCCTATTTTATGAGGGCATTGTATTACAACTATGTATTGTGATGTATTCTGAGAGTCTGATAGCAGTTGTGTTGCCTCTGGATTTCTGAGTGGTGATACTCCTATGAGAAGCTTGCTCTACAAGTATATTGCAATCTTTGTGATTTCTAAATAATATATTAGGAAGCTTTTGGAGTGTAGGGTTTTTATCCCAAAATAGTTTTCCCCATGTAAATCACTGTGTTGTGGTATGCATGATATTTATGTCAATTTCTATTTAAGTTTCTATAACTGTTAAAGATCTATAAAAGTTTTGCATTATTCTCCTCTCAAGATTAGTGTAAGAATTTGTTTCACTACCTTAGCTTCCTTACAAGTGGTATTAGAGCTTGATCACCTTTGGTTTCAATTGTGGGTTGTTGGGTTTTTTGAACTAATTCAGATTTGAGTGGGAGCTTGTGTAGAAGACACATTGTGACCTTGTTGCAAGAATTTTTAGATGGAAATTTCATCAGGGAGAATAGAGGTGGATAAATTTTCTAGAAATAATTTTGAAAAGTGGAATTTGAAGATGGAGGATCTGTTGATAGATCAAGATCCGTGGGATGTTATTGATGAGAATGTTTCAAGGCCTACAAATCCTACTAAAACTGTGAGCAATATAATGTTATGGACTGTAAATCCAAGGGTCTAATCATATTGTGCTTGGAAAACTCTGTTTTAATTAATGTCCATGAAGAGATCTCTGCATAGAAACTATGGAAGAAGCTTGGTAAGATTTATCAAACAAAATATTTAGTGAACAATATTTTCTTGAGGAAGAAATTGTATTCCTTAAGAATGGAAGAGGGTGGATGAATTACAGAACACCTAGAAGCATTTAATATGTTGGTGGCTCAATTGGCATCAGTTGGTAACAAAATGGATGAGGAAGAGAAATGTCAGATCCTGCTTTGTTCTTTGCCCGATTCATGGGATTCTCTTGTTATGGCTATTGGGAGTACTTTTGTTATATTGAAGAATGAAGATGTGGTGGGTTATTTGATTTCTGAAGAGATGAGGAAGGAATCCATCAGTGCCAAGGAGGCCCTGAATGTGTGTGGAAGACCTAAGGAAAAAGGAAAGAAGAATGAGAAGCGTGAAAAATCCAAGTCCAAGGGAGATCTAAGTCTCCTAGAAAGTCCAAAGTTATTTGCTAGAACAACAATAGGACTGGACATGTTCATAATGACAGTAAAGAAGAAAAGAAGAAGAAAAATAAGAAATTTGATTCTGATTTTGAGTCCAAGAAGGAAGATGGTGACACATTCATTGCAGCTTTGGCAACTCATGCAGGTAATGATGCATGGTTAATTGACTAAGGTGCATCTTTCTATATGACCTTTAATAGAGATTGGTTTTCTAAATATGAATAATTTGATGAAGGTAAGGTGTACTTGGGTGATGATTCTCATTTAGAAATTGTTGGTTGTGGTAAAGTTAAAATTTTGTTTCTTGATGGTAGAATAAAGAGGATTAATGGTGTGTTGCATATCCTTGGTTTAGCATGAAATTTTTTATCTAATAGATGTAGGTGTGCAAGTAGTATTTTATGATGTAGGATGTAAGATGGTTAGAGGTGCTATGGTGATTGCTAGAGGTGTTAGATATGGCACATTGTATAAGCTTGATGCATGCACTGTTGAGTGCAATAGAACTTATGTGAAAAGCAAGTCTATGGAAGAAGCGAGTGTTTCACCTTTAGCAGATGGTCATGGCTTTTGGGTATGCAAGGGTGCTATTTCTTCTAAATCAAAGTTATTTTTAGAGAAAACTATGTTATGGAACTAGAGACTTGGCCACATTGGAGAAAAGGGTCTAAGGACCTTGAAAAAAAACCTTGATGAAGGTCTGTCTAATTGTAATCTTGAATTTGATTTTTGTGAGAATTGCATTTATAGAAACTTTTGGTGTTTGGTTGCTGGAGCTTCTCATGGAAATGTTGTGTTGGATGTACATTTAGTTTGTGATGATTTTGGTCCTATAGATGTTCCTTCAATTTGTAGAAATCGCCTGTTATGTTTCATTTATTGATGATTATAGTAGGACATGGGTATATTTTCTAAAGAGTAAATCATAAAGTTTTAGTCCAAAATATAAAAGAATTTAAATCAATGGTTGAGTTCTTGTAGATTGGAAAATAAAAAGTATTTGAGGATTGATAATGGCGATTGAGATTTTCTCTAATGATTTTGATAGATTCTATAAAGATTATGGTATTCATAGACAAAAGACAACTCCATATTCTCCACAACAGAATGGAGTTGCAGAAAGAATGAATAAGACACTGATGGAGAAGGCTAGGAGTATGTTGAGTGGTGCTAGTCTAGAACAAAGGTTTTGGGTTGAAACTATTACCACTACTTGTTACCTGATTAAGAGGCCTCCTACATTAGCTCTTGTTGATAAGATTCCTATAGAGGCATGGTTGGGTTGCAAGCCTTCATTAAGAAATCTTAGAGTTTTTGGTTGTGAGACATATGCACATGTGCCAAAGGAGAAGAAAACAAAGTTAGAGAACAAGGCTATGGAATGTATCTTCATTGAATACAGTTATGGTGTGAAAGGATACAAGCTTTGGGATCTCGTTGCACAAAAGGTAAGACATAGTAGAAGTGTTATTTTTAGAGAAACTTAGCCTTCTTCTGTTACATTGCAGCCAAAACAAAGTTAACAAGAAGATGTGATTCAAGTTACTTCTACACTTAAGAAAGTTGAATCGAGGCCCATGGATAGACAAGAAGTTGAGGAGAGCTCATCTAGCTCTGAATCTTCAGAAGAGGAGGAAGACCCTCCAACTCAACCCGTTTATAGGTTTAAAAGGTGCAAAAAACCATCTAAAAGGTATTCACTTGATGATTGGAGATGTATTTTTCCTTTGAATACTAACATGGATGAACCTAGATCAGTAGAAGAGGCATTAGGTATGAATGATGCAGAATCCTAAAGATTGCTATGGATGAAGAAATGGAAGCTTTGAAAAAGAATGATACACGGGATCTTGTACCATTGCCTAAAGGACGAACACTTGTTGGTTGCAAATGAGTGTTCAAGAAAAAGATTGGTTTAGATGGAAGTATTGAGAAATGCAAAGAAATGTTGGTTGCAAAAGTTACTCTCAAGTTGAGGGTGTTGATTCATCGAGATCCATTCCCTTCAAAATGTTCCCTTTCCTGTTCATTCGTCATGTTGATTATTCCATTCCATTCCGGAATGTTCCTCATTCCATAATATTTAAATTTAAGATTTGAGTGTTATAAATCAAATAATTGTGTTTATTATAAAAACGATGGTGATCGTTTCCTATTTATTGCATTATATGTTGATGATATGTTATTTATTTGTAGAGGGAAATGTATGATTTCAAAATTGAAATCTCAACTCACTGCTAAATTTGAAATGAAAGATCTTGGTGCAGCTAAACACATTCTTGGGATGGAAATTAAAAGATACAGAGTCAACAAAAAGCTATTTCTTGGCCAAAGTAAGTATGTCAACTCAATTTTACAGAGGTTTAATATGTAGGATTGTAGACCATTGTATGTTCTTTTTTCAGTTGGAACAACATTATCTATTTCAAAATTTCCAACATCTCCATCAGAGATGGAAGACATGAGTAGAGTTCCTTACTAGAGTGCAATTGGAAGTTTGATGTATGCTATGGTTTGTACCAGAGCAAACATTTTCCAAGTAGTGGGAGTTCTTTCTAGATATATGTCTAATCCTTGTAGAGTTCATTGGGATGTAGTTAAAATAGTCTTTAGATATTTGCATGGTACCTCAAATTATTCCTTATGTTATCATGGTAATATGACTAAAGACAATATTTCCCTTGATATTCATGGTTATGAGAATTTAGATTGGGTAGGTGATGTTGATAGCAGAAGATCCACCAATGCTTATATGTTTACTTTATTTGGTGGTGCAATTAGTTGGATGAGTAAGTGATAGGCTGTGGTTGTTTTGTCCACTACTGAAGTAGAGTATATGGCAACTAATCATGCTTGTAAAGAATCCATTTGGATTAAGAGACTGTGTTCAACTATTGGAATAAAACAAGGTGCAGTGATAATTTATTGCAATAGTTAGAGTGCGATATGTCTAGCAAGGAACCTGACATTTCATGCCAAGACCAAGCACATTGATGTACAATATCATTTTGTTAGAGATATGGTTGAATATGGTAAGGTGAAGTTGGTTAAGGTAGATAATTTGATGAATGTTGCTGATTCTTTAACTAAGCCTATGGGCACAAAGATGTTTAGAGACTATAGGCCTTTCGAACCCTAGCAATTAAGAGATGATGATGACACCCTTCCATTGTCCTTACAAGGCGTTCGACAAGTGGAAGATTTGTTGAGAAAATGTGTCTCAACCTTGCAATTACATAAGGTGTTCATGCTTGGTGTTGGTGTGGGGGCGTGGGAGATGCATGGGGGGCCGAGGTGAATGCGCCCGGCCCGGGGCTCGAGGGGCGGCCCCAAAGAATTTTTGTTTATATCTTTATTGTGTAAATGCAGATCATTCATCATTGTAATATACATATCACGATGGCCGACTATTTTATTAGTTTTCAAATTTCCCTAGAAACCCTATTTTATGAGGGAATTGTATTACGGTATTATTGTGATGTATTCTAAGAGTTTGGAAGTAGTTGTGTTGCCCTCTGGATTTCTAGCTGGGTGAGCCACTCTTTGTGAAACTTTCTCTACAAGTATATTACAATCTTGTGAGTTTTAAAATAATATTGGGTGGCTTTTGGAGTGTGGAGTTTTCTTCCTGAAAGGGTTTTCCCCATGTAAATCACTGTGTTTTGGTATGCATGATATTTATGTCTATTTTTGTTTAAGTTTCTGTAACTGTTAAAGATTTGTAATTTTTTTTGCATTATTCTCCTCTCAAGATTAGTGTAGGAAGTTGTTCTGCTACCTTAGCTTCCTTAAACAAATAAAGCATGAAATTGTACTTTCACCTTAGGAGAGTATTTTTTTGACGCTATAGGGTGATGAAACTCCACCATCAATTACAAAAAAAGAGTTTGTTGAAGTTGAAGGTAGAAATTTCATAAACATTTTATGTACGTTCTCTTTTAGCTAATCTCTTATCAATGTATCATATGACCAATATAGGGAAGGGCATGAAAGTTCATTTATCTCCAAACTCAATTGAGATAAAGAAGTTATTCAATAATAATTTGATAGTTTTGGGAAGGGTTGATCACCAAGCTAGGCTGTACACCTCTCTCTTTGCAGCTAATGCTTTGTTTATAAAATTGATTACTCATTCAAATGGAGTTAACAAATTATGATATGAGTGGTTTGACCACCTTAACTAGTACAACCTTGAGCAACTAAGTTATTAAGATATGGTCATAGGGTTTCCTAGAGTTAGATTCTCTAAGGGTATTTATGAGGGTTGCAACCTTGGGAAGCATCCTGAAGAGAAATTTGACAAAAGAAAATGTTAGAGGGCCACATAGGCTTTGGAGCTTGTTCACAGTAATGTATCAAGGGTATTTCCCCATCTATATTTCACTAAGGTAAGATATGTTCTCACTTTCATAGATGACTTCTCTAGATACACATGGGTCTACTTATTTTTTTTTTAAAGTCTTCAAAATTTTTTGAGACTTCAAGGATCTTATTGAAAAATAGTCAGGAAAATTTATCAAACTTGTTCATTAGACGAATAATAGAGGTGAGTAAGTCAACATGTTTGAGCAGTTTTGTATAGTAGAGGGGATATAATTGTAGTGCATAGTTCTTTATACTCCCCTAATAGAATTATGTTGTAGAATGTAATAATATACCCTTAAAAGATATTTCTAAGTGTATGATACACTCTAGGGGAATTACACCACAATATTGGATAAAAGCAATCAACTGTGCTTGTAATATGTAGAATCAAGTTCCTCTTAAAAACTTGAAGGGAATCAATCCATTTGAAGCTTGGATAGGTTGGAAACCATTGATTGAGCATTTTAGGGTCTTATTTATGTCTAGACATGAAACATATACCAAAGAAAACTCATAAGGAAATGGAAACTCAATTTAAACCTTGTATCTTTGTAGGTTATACAAATAGTGTAAAAGGTTATTGCCTACTCCACTTGATAACACGGGTATGTGCATGATCATGGTGGGCCAAAAAGTGGCAATGAGGAAAAAAACACGTCTTTCACCAACTGAAAAATGTGAAAAGAACGTGTTGACTTTTTTTAGGCTCAGGTGTCACCATACCAAACACCAAACCTAGTTTTACAAATCAGATATCTGATTTGGATTGGATATCCGATTTGCAAAAAGCATATATAAAGAAATTCAGTCGCTGTTTTGAAGTCATTTGATAGTGAAGAACCCGTGGGCGCACAGTGCATTGCTTCTTCGTGTAATGGATATCCGATTTGGGAAAAATACGATTTGGAAAGGTAAGTTTTTTGATTTTTATTTGATTTGATTCAATTTTGATTTAGATTTGAATATATTCATATGGTTTTTTGTGGATTTTTTTTAAGAATAGGGTTTTTAATTTAATTTTTGTGAAAAAATTGAGTTTAGAATAGATTTTGATAAAAAATGAATGTTTTTTGCGGATTTTTTTTCACAATAGGGTTTTTGATTGAATTTTTATGAAAAATGAATTTTTGAATGAATTTTTGATAAAAATGAATGTTTTTTATTATTTTTTTTTCAAAATAGGTTTTGATTAAAATTTTATGAAACAATTGAGTTTAGAATGGATTTTGATAAAAAATAAGATGTTTTATTAGTTTTGAGTTTAAAATGGTGTTTCATTTATGATATGTTTGAATGAATTATTTTTAACTTTTAATCGGGCATTATGGCTGCCAGAATGAGGGAATGCAAAATTCCACCGTTGAGATGAGAAATCCCGCATTTCAAGATCCAAATGTAAAATGCCGTCTCCTGCAGCCGTAACCATCAATTGAGACTTGAATTCATGAAGAATTGGGCAATTGAGGGGCATTTTAGTGATGACATAAAATCCACGATTATCCGTGTAATGCTTCCACATTGACAGGAATAATTACAAATGTAAAACCCTCTCCACCCAACATAATACATTTCATTCATGGCGAAAGCTCATGAGAGCAATATTATGCATGTGGATTACCCTATATTGATGTGAAAGATCTCCAAATAATAGAAGCCCAAATAGCCTCTTTATTTATTAACCCGTACTAGTTTTCGAGTTAGTGTTAACAAACCAAAAACTTTCTATAAAATGGTGCATGCATAGGGGCATGGTAGATAACTTTTGGGATCGTTGGTGTATGGTTTTGATAAACCACCGCAATAATAATCTTGATGTACCTTTTTACTTTATTAAAATTATGTGCTGGGTTTTGTTCAGGGCATCATGTCCAATTGCTGACATTAAGCACCGGGGAGTTGAGGTGGAGGTATGCTAGAATAGGCCTGACCAGCTAGAGTAGTTAGGTGCCCACATGTTCCCGTCACCTCCCTTCCTCCGCCACCTCCAGTACAACATCTGGATATTACGGAGGATGCAACCACACAAACGATCCAGGCCATTCACTCTTTGAGTGGTCTTTTGGTTTCCCATGCTTCTTCAGTAGCTCAGCCACAGTCTGGTGATCTTAGCGATGGATCCAGTCCTGCTGCATCATCCTCCTCGGGTCCACATATTTGTGTGCCACATATTTGCAATACGTGCCAGCAAATATGTTTGGGTCCTATTGTATAACCCCCTGAGCAACCATTAGATACTTCTGATTATGACATCCAGGATGTGGAGATTATAGCAGATCACACGTAGGGGAGTGGAGCACACCCTATAGAGTTCTCTCCTGCTAGAGAGGTGGACATTGGAGAAGTTACACAAGTAACATTTAAGGTGTAAATTCATAATTTGCATTTTTTTAAAAATGAATATTAATAAGAGATAGTATCAAGTACTAATATTTATTTACATGGTCTATTTAACAGTTAATGTCTGAGGAGGAGCTCACACGGGTGATTGATAACACCCTTAGGGCCATTTCATTTGGCCTTGAGACACACACCGTATGTATTTTTGCACTCACTCATTTACATTTTTTTACTATATACTTGCCTGCCATTAATGAAATTATATATTAACTTATATGTTTATCTTATTCTCTGCTTGTAGGAAACACCTAGTGCGAGCGAGGTGTGATGCTCTCCAGACTATGGATGCACAATGTTAGATAAGGGAAAGGTAATTGAACTCAAATTTGATTGAATTAAGATTTATAAGATATTTTATTGATTATGCATACATTGACATAGATTCATAGTTTCATATGTACTTGTCATTTTATATGCATTTGGTTGTGAGCTATATACATCATTTTTTGATAGTGCGAACACTGAAGGAGTAGGTATTTGAACACACGAAGGGGAATGTTGAACACCTCAAGGAGGAGGTGTTGAAACACCTAAAAGAGATACAAAAAAAGATCAGCCTAAAGAGGTATGTGCTTATTTTATTTTGTGCTTGGTAAATATGTTCTTATTACCGACAATTCTATGCTAACTTGGATCAATTTCATGTTTTTGTTCACATATATAGATTGACGTTACAAAATTTGGTTTGGTTAGTTCTTTGAGAGGGGTATATTCTAGGACTCTTGACCCTTCGAAGAGAGACAAATATTTTAAGGTAATCAAGATTTCAATTTTAGAGTTCAATTATAATTCAATGTGTATTGATTTTTATGTTAATTATTTGATTTTAAATTATATAGTATAACTAATCTCAATTGTGGTTTGACTTTTCTTGTGCAGCTACCTTCAGAGCCAACGAGTGCTTCAAAGAGGCTCCATTTTGATGACCCACCAGTATTTTAGGATGAGATAGACATTTTGGCATGTAAATATTGAATAGATCTGCAGGATGGCATATGCATATTGTAAATTTGTTTGAGTTGGCGTTGATGCCATTTTTGTATATGGACATACACTTGATTATTGGATAATTTGATATATAGAAGTTGACAATCAAAATTTAATTTCCTCCTCATGTGCATGGTTAAACTCTTTGAAAATTTAATCAAGTGAGCAATAGTTAAATGTCAATGTACAATAGCATAAAAAGAATGGTTAAATATTATGTAGTTTATATTCTGATTGTTGATTAAATTGCATTGCACATCTTTCAAACTCAAAGCATTACTTCACATTGCATAAGTAACAACTAGATGCTGATAGATGAAAAAATTTCAATAATAATATAGTTTTTACAAAGTCAACCTAAGCAGTTATGCAATTACTTCACATTACGTAACTAATAACTAGGAGCAGCTATCAATTGCATTAGCTTGTTATGGAATTCTATGAGACCACATTTCTTTGAGGAAACTTGGCACAAAACTCACAAAAAATGAAAAGAAAGCACTCAAACAAACTTTAAAGGGGTCTGAGGCCTGCTGCCCCCTCATTCCACATGTTATGCAACCATTTACTTGTGTTAGTTTTATGATCAGATTTAATGCACAAAAAATTAATTCTAAATCAAACACAATAACACAACAGATACACTGGGAAAATCCTCCTCTTGAGGGAGAAAAAACCAGCCAATAATATCACTTATATTATTGAATCACAATAGAAACTCCTTTACAATGAAGGCCGACAATGAGGCCTAATAATATGCACCGCAGACTGATGCCAACATAGCAATACAATGATGTAATTCTCAAATGATAATCCTTAGCCTTCTCACAATAACTGGATCTGCACTTGAAGAGTTTCTCACTAACTCGCACTTGATATGAAATGGAATGTATGAAAAATGTATTTCTCAAAACAATGAAATGTATCTAATATATATAAAAGCTGAGAGAGATGTGACTCTTCACAATATAGGTTAGCCTCCAAAAAGAATGTGCCTCCTCAAAGATTGTGCCTCCAAGATAGAAGTCGGCCTTCATAAAATAATAAATATTATTTGACATAAATCGTGCCTAAAGCATGTCGGCCTCTTCATAAATGCACCTCTTCATTAACTCGTATCTCTTGATGAATTAGCATTAATCACAAATCGATATATATATATATATATATATATATATATATATATATATATATATATATTAAATAGCTTTGGCTATATTTAATTTATTCTTATGTAGAGGAGATCGCTGGAAGGATATGGC
>VDFB02202314.1:0-14264 GCA_007258455.2 Sequoia sempervirens
TCCTGCATCGACAGATGCACTATTTATAGAGTGCCAAAAAATTCAAATGGAGTGTGATGGTGGGGTTCAAGGTGGGTCTCCTTCTTTCCCAAGTTCACAATCATCTATGCCTACTCCTACTCCTAGTCCTTCCACAGTTGGTAGTAGTGTCATCTTAAGAGGAAAGAGGAAGGTGATTGGTAGTGATAAGGCAGCCTCAGTTGAGTCCATGTTTCAAAACCAAGCACGAGAAACCACTGAATCCTCCATTGCCAAATTCTTTTTTGCCCATGCCATTCCATTTCATGTGGCCTGTTCCTCTTATTTCAAACAAATGGTGAAAGACATAGCCACTGTTAGTCCTTCATTCGTACCCCCTGGAGATCATAAGCTACGCACCACCCTCCTAGACAAAGAGTACTCCAAAGTTAATGTGTTAATGGAGGAGATGAGGCAAACATGGATGAGGACGGGGTGCTCTATAGTGATGGATGGGTGGACTGATTGTAGACGTCGGCCACTCATCAATGTCATAGTCACATGCCCTACTGGTTCTTATTTTCTTAGAGTCGTAGATTGTTCAGGGAGACGTAAGTATGCTGACTTCCAATTTTCCATTTTGAGAGATGCCATAAAGGAGGTTGGGGCTGCAAATGTGGTGCAGGTGATCACTGATTCAGCACGTGTGTGCAAATCGGCTGGGTTGATGGTGGAGGGTACTTACAAGCACATATTTTGGACCCCATGTTGTGTTCATGCATTGAAAGACATAGGGAAGATGGATTGGGTGAAGAAAACGGTGGCAAAAGCTAGAGAAATTCAGATGTTCATTTGCAACCACCACACCTCACTTGCTCTCTTCAGGACATTTTCAAAGAATGAGTTTCTCAAACCTGTTGATACAAGGTATGCCATTTAGTATTTACTTCATTTTGTTTCACTTTCAATTTGTATTCATAATCTGATTTTGTTTTAAATTTTTATTTTTTAATGAATCATTGAATTAATGAATGTAGATATGCCACATACTTCATCCTATTGGAGAGGATGGTTGAGGTGCATGAGCCTCTACAACCGATGATGGTCAATGCTGAGTGGACTAGATGGCCTAATGCAAGTTCTACTCAAGGAAAGAGCATCAAACAAAAGATCCTCAATGATGATTGGTGGGCCAATGTGAGGTAAGACATATTAGATGGTTGATTTTCATATTAAATTTCTGATTTTATATTTTAATTTTATTGTCCAATGTTCCAACTGTTGAAGTTTCTAACATATCAATTAACTTGTCAACTAATTATTTTGAACTTTTTGTTTGCATTTTGCAGATACATTTGCTCCTTCATCTCGCCCATTGTAGATGTCATTAGATATGTTGATACAGACTCTCCTAGTCGTGGAGAGATATATGAGACATTTGACACTATGCTTGGGAAGATCAGGCAAGTTATTTTGGCAAAGGACCCCACTTTGGATTTATATGAGCAACACATTAGGCCCATTGTGACGCGGAGGTGGAATACAATGAACACCCCGCTTAATATGGCTGCCTTTGCTCTAAATCCAAAATGGTATGCACCAAGGGATGGTAGGGTGCCTCCATGTGATGATGCTGAGGTTTTAGATGGGTTCACATGGGCCATTGAAAAGATTTATCCAGCCGAGCAAGCTTCACTACTTCGGTCACAATTTCTAGACTTTGCTAATCTTAATGGCCCAAACTTGAGCAAACCACAGGCGAGGTTGGATAGAGCTATATTAGCTCAAGGGAGCCCTATTGGATGGTGGACCTATCATGGGAGAGATACACCGCAGTTGAAGATACTTGCCACTCGCCTTCTTGCACAGGTTGCTAGTTCCTCTGCTGCAGAGAGGAATTGGTCCACGTATAGCTTTATCCACTCCGTCAAGAGGAATAGACTTACCTCTAGACGAGTGGAGAAGCTAGTGGCCGTTCATAGTGCTCTTTGGCTTCAGGATCAACAGACTCCAGAGTATCGACAGACTCCAGCTCTACGGTGGGATATTGATCCCGAGGACGCGGCTCAGATAGATGAGGAGGAGACAGCTGAGGGCTTGGTTGGGGTCCCATTGGCTGAGGAGGAGCATTACGGTGGGAGTGACTCAGAGGATGACTCTGATTTTGATGCAGTTATGAGAGATGATTAGGGGCAGCAGTGCTCTTTGTTTATTTTGTATTTATTATTGACATACGATATTGTATTTTGATTTTCATAGCAAACTAAAACTTTAAAACTATATGGCAGCAATGTAGCCTTTGGGCATTTTGATATAAGTTTATAAATTATAACTTGGAGGTTGTTTCATGATTCGTGTAACTGTATGTTAATTTTGAATGTGTATTGAGTATTGGCATAATGTTGAACACAAATGTTATATGTTAATGTTCTATAATGTGTATTATGCATGCCTTATTCATGTTATCTATTGAATATTTAAAATTTCCCTATATTTTTAAAATTTTCCCTATATTTTTATATAGCCGTCCCCTGCCATCCCTAATTTTGGCCTCAAAAATCGGAAACTTGGGGACTCGTCCAGCCGTCCCCCGCAGTCCCCGTCCCGGAAACTTGGGGTAACCTTGGTTTATAATATTGGATATGGTTTCCATTGCAAGATATGGCAGCAATCTCATAATGCAATTACAACGCTGTGGTAGCAGCTATGTGAGATTGCAAATATACAGAACACCGATAATCAGTTACAGCTAAGACAATTCATACCAAGGCAGTGATACAATAACAATGCAAATGAACTCAAAACCTGGTCGATATCCTGAGTGCAGCCATTGAAGACTTGAATTTGCTTTGTCCACAATTTGACTTTAAGTCATACCTTCCAGCTTTGGAGATATATGCAGTCATAGAATGATTAGAACCTCCTAAGTTTGTCCTTCAGTATTGACATCTCCCAAGTATCAATATCGTCCATATCTTGGCCTCTGGCTGTTTCAATAGACTCAGCAAGCCTTGTCTCTTGTGCCTTGGTGGATTTATCTCTTTATCAGATGCGCGACTTTCACCGGATGAGAGATCTTCACATATTATGTTTGTTACTCTAATTATATTCGTCCTCTCTCAAAGGTCCAATATTTGTCTTGTCTTTATTTGAGATGATCTCAATTTGTCCCTTCTATGCGTCGTCTCCCTTGGTGGACTCCAGATACATTGATTTGTCTGCCACGATATATGCCCAAAATGTATTTCTCCAACGATAAACTTTTTTAACGCCTTGACCTTGTTCGTTGTTGTTTCTTACAGATTTTGTCTTATCCAAATAAGACAAATCACACTTTGCTTCTTTTACCCGAATATATTAGCAGCTCAATACTTTACTCTGCTAAAGGTGCCATTCAAGCAGGACCCGACAACTGACGGTTTCCTCTCTAATGCAACTTCGTCTCTTTTCTTTAATCAGACTTGGCACCTATATTCTGTCTTATCTGGAGTTATCTGGCAATGTCGTCTTTTAGTCAATAATAATATTGACTTCTACACTTTTAGCTGAGGACAACTTTCTGACAGGATTTTGTCTTTATTTGATTTTGTTACATCCCGATATTATAGCTACTATTGTATAGGGCAATTGATTGTAATGTTTGAATCTTGATGATGAATAAAACATGGTTGATCTCGTTATTAAATGAATGAGTCTTGTTTAAATGATGGTTTCATTTGATTGTTACTTCTAAATGATTTAGTCTTGATTAAATGTTGCATACAATTATGGAATAATTGTATTCTAACTTGTGAGATGTTTTTACCTTGTTATGAGCATATGACTGCCGGTGTCATGTCATGATGTGCAGGTACGAAGACTGTTCCTCCGGACAGAGGAGAGACATCATTCGGGGAAGAACTTGGTCGGGTAAACAGTAACGATTACCAAATTGTGCATACACACACATACTATAAATTGAGTAAGCCAAGTCTGTTTGTCGAGATAACGGTAAGTCATCCATAGGCTTGTTTATTGACCATAAGGATTCTAAATTCACTTCTTTATACTTTAGGAGATGTGATTGTTTAAACGTCAGACTTGCTATACCATGACCCAAGTATGAATGATGTGAAAGTTATGAGTTAATGATTGATTGGGAACGCACATACATCTATACATTGTGAACTTGTATTTATATGTACAGACATATCAATACATGTGTATGTCAAGCAGACGGATATGCTCGTACACACGTGTCGACATGTATGTACGCATACATACGTATACACAGGTATATATATATGTACACACTCCACCTAGTGTCAATGGTGAAATTAATAATGTTTAATCTTAGCCTTTGAATTTAATAATACACCTATATACACATATACATGGGTACGTATGATGAAAGTATGCTAACTGACTCGCAGTATACGTACTTTGAAAAATAAAAATGTATACGGGTATATATGTATATTATTAAATATAATTATATATTTAGTATTATTATCTAGAAGATTTAAATATATATTTATGTATAAATATATATATTAATAAGGTGATTGTTAATATATATATATATATCAATACATAAAGAATATATAAATAATAATATATTTGTATATTTTATTAATTAAATGTATTAATATTAAAATTAATATTTATTTATATATAAATACGTTTATATATAAACAAATATTAATGTTTTAAATAATACATTAATAAATAAAATATGCAAATAGAAATTATTAAAACAATTTCAATTTCAAAGAATGAAATTCGCATTTTATATTTTAAAATGGAAGAAGGAAATTCGTAATTTGTAAAATGTGGAAATTTAAATATTAAAAGGTTGCCATGTGAAGTATTTAACATATAAACAAATTACATTTGAAAAGAGGCGAACTACATTTAAGGAAATATTTGGAAAAGTTCGAACTATAGAAAATGAATGAAAATAAAAAAAAAGAAACTCTCCCGTGAAATGGCGGAAGTTCCTGCGCAGCTGGAAAGGGAGGAAGACATTTTCAAAGCTTTAAACCAGGAAAATAACAATGAACCTCTGTGTTGGATCGATTTGGAACTTGACCTAGGACGCAGCAATAATCTCAGGTTAAATTTTTACGCCTGGCAGCAAAACGTGGCTGTAGGTGGCGTTTTTATTGCAAAGTTGAAGTATTCTTCGAATTGCTGGCTCCAAGGAAGTCGAATCATCATGGAAGAACATGACTAAGGGTTTGAATGAATGGCAAGTGACATTTTGACTAAGTAAACATAGTAATCTGTCAATATACATGCCCAGAAATGGGGAAACTGTCTCTAACTCGGCTTATAAATAGTTCACAGTCCTTCATTCGAAAACATTCTTTTGCTTTCTAATTTGTGACGTTTATAGAGAGTCTATTCACTATAAATTGAGAGCTAGTTTTGTGAGTTGTGTTATTATTATTCTGTGTCAAAGTGTTCAGAGAGAGTTGAGTATTCTCAGCTGTAGTTTACTGTGAAATAATAATAGCATTCTTTATTTGGAGAATTTCTGAGTGAGGATACTGTTGGCTGAGATCAACAATAGAAGATTGCTGGTAGAGGATTACTGGAAAGGAGCTTATACAGGCATGTTTCTGAATTAAAGACTAAAACTTTAAGTTGCTTTTCTTTACTGTTTTGAAATTGCTGATTGTATTGAGCTGAAAATAATGAATTATTCCTAGTAGTCATTTGTTGTTTGATAATCTTTTATTGCATAATGGTTTAAAGGGATTTCATTTTATGCATGGGTAAGGGTTAGGGAACGACAATGTAGCAAAAGGAGATAGCTTGATGTAATTCGTTATATTCAATTTAGTTAAAGAAGATTAAATTGGAATTGGGATTATGAATAAAAGGGAAATCATGTGAAATAAATAGGAGAGGATTTATAATGCATTTTGAATGGTTATTGCATGTTGTGTATGATCTCTATATATGGAGAATACATAGACGTATTATTTATCTACTAGGATCGAAATGATGGCAGAATCAAGTGAAGTCTTTTAGCTTAAGTTATTAGGATAACTGAGACAAGTTAAGTACTCCTAGGATAAAGAATTCCTAGTTAGGAGGATTGTTACAAGACACTTAAATATTGTTTTCATTTCTAGTAGGTTCGTATGATTGTAGGATGTCTGGGATGACGGATTCACCCATTGAAGGACAAACCTATTTGTAGAGTAAGGAAGCCTCAAGTCAAATCATTACTGAGTAGTGTTTATGATAGATGACCTTTATTCAAAGTATTGAATGAGAATACTTTGGCCAAAGTAGTGAAATGTACGACTTCCACATAGATGTGAGTTAGTTGAGACTACACTGTCAGTTCATTGTGATCTGAGTAATAGCTCGAGATTGTGAAAAAGCAAGGTTCTAGTTGTGTAGGACCGCGGCCACTATGCTTTCGGTTGAGCGTAGCGTTAAAGGATACCCTACCAATCTCTTCTTGAAGGGAGGGCCATTCGTACAAAATGATCGTCTGCGAGGGGGACCGCATTATAAGTCCGTGGTTGGCGGGCTTAGAGTGATGTTCTCTCCACAAACGAAAGGCCCAATGTGCAGGAATTTGAAAGGACGGACTCCTGGACCTTCTTACTTCTATTTGTGCAAAAGCTTACGAGCTATGTATGTAACTGTATTACTTTTTAACTCTGATTTATATTTGCAATAAAAATGAAATTCATGAGAAAACATATTGTAACTTGTATGTGTTTATCAATAAAGCAAGGAAGAAATTTTATTGTATTATCTTTGTTATATGTTACTTTTACAGGTTTTAAGTGAGAATTGGAAAGTTTTTAATTTACGCAAAATTGGGTCGTAACAGATTTCAGCTCCTTTCAATATTGAATCTCTAAAACTTCAAGCAATTGTTTTCCAGATTTATGCAAATACCTGATAAGATCGACTGCTAAATGACTAGTATTTGACCTGCAATTATAACCTCCAAAAATTGGCCAAAGGCCACTAAATTTTGGCAATGAACAAACCTCCAACAATGTATTCTTCCTTGCAGCAATACAACAACTACTGCAAGTATCAAGCTCACAGAAATTGATTACAACAATAAACCAGCTGCTGCAATCGTCTTGATGCAATAATAATCCAGCTACTGTATCAAACCAGCTAGGGCAATAATACATCAGCTATTGCACCTATTAAATCTCCTCAATCAAGCACAAGTAGAAACCCTGATTGGATTTCTCAACTCCAGCTAGGGTTGATATTTCACAACCAAACCCAGAACTCTAGAGTCTTCAAACCCTCGAGCGAGCTAAGCACTCAGCTTCAGCTTCTTACCACACAGGTAATGAGAAATGTAAACCAAATCAAGTATCTTCAAATGCTTAGCCAATAGCTTCTTAAATAGATTTTTCAATGCCTTTTCAAGAAGCTTCTAGAAGAATATTATTTTATTCCTCAAGTGACTTTTATTATTTTATTATTTTATTTTTAAGTCACTTAAGTCACTTTAATATTAAATTAATTAAATCATAAGTCATCCCTTTTGATATTATATTTTATTGGAATAACTTAATAAATAATTAATTTGATATACCTCCAATTCGGGGACATGACATCCAAACACTTCCAATTGTTGTGATAATGTTAAAAAGCAAAAGGAGCCACAATTTGTGAAGACTTGTAGTGGGTCCTTGTATATCCTTTCTATCCAACATGAAGAATGACCTGCAGGAGAGGAGAGCAAGCACTAGTGTAGCAAAAGAAACTAAAATTAATTGGAGCTCTAATGGAGGTCCATGATACAAATGACAGCAAAATGGAGTTGAATGTAGCAGTGACCAGAAACTTGAGCAACATTTAGTATGATAATACAAAGTTATGGAAAATGGAGGGCTGACAGTGCTGATATATGCAAATAACAAGCCCACACTAACCAATTATAGCCATTGAAAAACCAAAAGGTCTTCTCGAATGGTCACACACAACATCTTGAAGCACAGGCCATGGCTTTTTCCATAGAGTTCCAAAAAAAAAGCTGCTGCCCACACTGCAAACAGGTCTCCCAGCTCACAAAGTCCCTTAAATCTTGGAAAGGGTCAAACTTTGGAGTAGGCTTGGAGAGAGGAGGAATCTTTGCACAAAGTCAGACCACAATCATAAGGAAATTTTGGCATTACATTTTCCTTTGAGGTATGAGCAACTCTCTCCCTTGAGGAGCAAAGGATGTTGTTGAGTACCTAGAGACCAAACATAGTGAAAAGGAAATAAGTTATACCTACAATTACCTATGACAATCCACTATATAAGTAACAAATCCATACTCCAAACCCAGCACCTACAAGGGGGCAAGATCATGCCAAGTCGATCAGAGTGAAAGGAAACTAGACAGATCCTATACTACTAATCGTATGAGAAGTAATGCAAATAAGTTCAGATCTACATATTATTCAGTAGAGAAACAACACACAACACAAGATGTATCCTTGGGAAAACCCTTATGGGAAAAACTCAACCTCCAAAGCACACTCTATATTCATTAATCTCTATCACAAGTTTACAATACAATCAAAGAAAGTTCTAGTGCTCTCAACAAGAGCTACAGGAGATTTTCAACTCTCGTCTTCTAGCATCAATCCGAAAACATAAACAGCGAATGCCGGAATGAAGCGGTTTCCAAAGATAATTTGAACAAAGGCAGAATATTGCAGATTGCTGTTCATTGGATTGTGCTGGCACTCCGTGGTGAGATCTTCGGCATGAAATGGCTCTATTGACGGTCCATGGCAGGGGTCTGGCTGGAGCTGCGCCGGATACTTAAACCACTGAACCGCCGGCCACGAACTTTAAACCTCTACTGACACCGTAGAATATGAATATTTCAGATGCCATGCCAAACACTCCTCTTATGGCGCGCGGGAATCTCGCCATTATCTTTAAACCGCCTGTTTCGCTTTGCCTCGCTTGTTTGTGACCAGTTGGCTTCTCGCAATCATAACCAGATGAGGCGCGGTGGAACCAGGGATCAGCGGAACCCTGCTGGGGCTCATCTGGCGCTGGACTGATCATTGGATTGCATTGCGCCGTTACGAAGGGGTTTCAATTGAGTGAACTAACTGGGCTGAGAATACTTCGCGTATCCATGCCTGGCATATATATCGCTGCTGATGCAACACGTCACGCACCGCCAGCGCGGTTGGAATCCGCCAACCGCGCTAAATGACGTCCAGCCCGGGCTCCGCCTCAATGATCGCATCACCTTCTCCGAACTTCTCGCTGGAATCGCTCCCAGCGGTCTCAAATCTTGTTGGCTCAAACTTCATTGAATGCTGGGCCAGCCAGGCTCGACTTTCAGCTCAACTTCGCCGGATCGCCAATTATCATGATAAACGTTGGCTACTGTTCCTCAAATTAACCGCTGAAATGGGCGGCACGCCAAAGACGCGATGGTGCAACACCTTGCAGGAAGATGGTGAAACATTGGGGAGGCAGATTTCCATTTGTTCTTTGTGAATGGTAAACATTGTCGTATGAAATAATATTTTATCTTGGGCCGACATTATGAGATGAGGAGGTGCGACCTCCCTAACCTGTATATATACACCTTGTCTCGCCCATTGTAAGCAGTGAGAAGAGTTCGGTTACTTCTGTTCTGGATCATCAAGGGAGAATATATCTTCAGGTGCGAATATATTAAGTGAAGAGCGAATTCAAGATACAGGGAAAATATATACAGCGCTATGACTCTAATAAGTGCGAACTTTATGAAGTGTGAAGATCATACAGTTCGAAGACCTTCCAGTGCAAAGCATCATAACAGTGCGAACTCAGCTGATGTCTATATGCGAATTTGTCTATGATTCAAGTGCGAATACAATAATACAAGGGAGAACATTCACAGTGTTGTGTGAATCCAAGATTGAAGAACATTCAGTGTTATGCGAATTCAGTGCATGGGTTGAAGACCTCTCAGTACAGATTGAACATTATCAGATCTGTGTTCTGATATTTCCAGGTGTGATCTAGAATTTGTTCTCTGTCATTCTTCATTACCTGATATCGGTCTAGTGTTAGACCTCATTGTTATTTGTAAATTTGCCTCTGTTGCATCAATATAAGAGAAATCTTTGTTGCTGGGTTTTTCTCCCTCAAGAGGAGGGTTTTCCCAGGGTATATGCTGTGTTATTTGTCTGATTTCAAATTAATTTTTCTGTGCTTTTACATCTGATCATAAAATTCAACACAAACTACAAATGAACTATTGAGGAACTGTTGAGGGGCTATTGATGAACCATTGAGGGAATCCTAGAGGACTACTACAAGACCATTGAGGAACTCCTACAAAACTGATGAGAAATTATTGAAGGGCTGTTGACAGACTCTTACAACCCCATCAGTCCCAACAAGGGACAACACAGTCCATAGTTCTCTTTACCAAGAAAAACTATCTCAATGCTCTTCAGCATCATTTCCAAGACACCTACTTTCCATCAACAACTAGGTGATTTTCAGGCTCACCCTAAAACATTTTCCTAAAATCAACAAATACACAAACAGCCATCTCATGCCAAAACACTCTAACTACAACACTACAAGATTCAGTAGCTCTTCATGGTAAAATGATTGATAACTTCAAAGCTAAAAGATCATCCATCTCCAGCCACTAGATTCATGAACAACCATATCATGCCAAGACTCTCACTGCAGATCCAAAGTTTACCATGGCACAATAGTTGATATCTTCAAAACCAGAAGTTCATCTGTCTTGAACTAACAAATTCAAAATCAACTACGACCCTCCATAAAACTCCTATTGTATTGTAATTTGAGCATATCATGGCAGCATAGTCCATGTCCTCAAAAACCCTAAAGACCATCCATTAGTAACCAACTAGTTCAAACCCAACCATGTCACTACCAAAATTCTTACTGCATGCAGTCCAAAGCTTCCCATGGCAGCATGGTTCATGTCCCAACACCCTCAGATCTAAAACTCAATATACAGGAAAAGGATTACCAACTACAATGCTAGCATCCAACTTGTACAAAGTCTCTTTTATCATTTTACAATTCTTCTTCCCAAAACCTACCTACACACCTGCATCATTAATATTCCTAACAAAATTAAATTTTCTAGTTAGCCAAGGAACGTGCAAAACTCTAAAGATCAACTTCACCCTACCATCTATAAACATCATCTTGACCTTACCCTAGCCCCTATTCTTATGGGAAGAGTTATTCCCTAAGAAGACATCACTTCCAACAAAACTCTTATATTCAAAGAACCACTCCTTGTGAAGCATCATGTGGCAAGATTGTCAAAAATCAATCAACCATGCATAACTACATACATGTGTACATGATGATGCCAAGAACATATTTTTACCTTATTCATAGGAGGAATCTAATTTCATGGAAAGAATCTCATCGAAATTCTTTTATTTCTCTTTCTCAACCTTATTTTTCTTGCAAACTCTTCTAATGTGTCCAGGCCCCCTGTAGTTACAACATGTCACCTTAGATTTTCCAAAGAACATGTTGTGACCTTTGTCACACATCGCCCCATTGCAAATGGGGACCCCCAGTAGTTTACTTTTCTAGGGTTTTGCCTTTGCGTAACAATTTCATAAGGCCATTGCTTTGAGAGTTTCAACTTAGAGTTTTGAGTTATCACCCGAGCCATCTAGAGAATTCAAGCCCAAAACAGTGCCTAAACGTCATAGAAGTGTTTAGAAGGTCCGGAAGAAGAGGATCGCCTATGCTTTGAGTCAATTCTAACACTTCCTATTTTTTAGGGATTTTTTATTTTTTGTTTTTTTTCATTTTTGGCATTTTTGGACCAATCTGAGACTCCTATTTTTTAGGGATTTTGCTTTTTCTATTTTTAGAAAGTCAACCCTGGTCATGGAGTCAACATTTCCATTTTTAGAATCAAAATTCAGGCCACCAAAGGTAAAAATCAAGTGAAAATCAAGAGAAAATAAAAAAATCACGAAAAATCAAGGCATATGGCGAGGGTTTGCTGATCCAAAAAGAGACAAACATGAAATTCATGGTGATCAAGGACAGAAAATGGTATAAGTCTGGAGAAACTCGCCCATGGAGATGGAAGAGCATTCTCAAACTCCGCCATGGAGATGGCAAGGACAATGACAAGTCCGCTTGGAAGAAGCAAGGATAATGTCAAGGAGCCTTAGAAGTCTGCCATAAGCATGGAAAGAAAACCTTGAAGTCTGCCCACCATTTGGAGTGAAGCCTTAGAAGTCCGCCATGCCAAGATGAAGAATGGAAGGAAGTTTGTGAAGTCCGCCCTTTACATTTGGAAAGAAATCCTCCACAAGTCCACCATCAAGTGGAAAGGAAAACATGAGTCCGCCCTTGCAAGCAAAGTGGCAAGCATGACTTAAAGTCCGACCCACCTTGGAAAGAAATTCATAAAGTCTGCCTAGGCATTGAACATATGGAACATTTATGAAGTCCGCCATAAGGAGAAAGGAGGCCATAAAGTCTGACTTAGGAAGAAAAAAAAAAACGTCCAAGGTTGAACAAAGTCCAACTTTGCCTAAGAAATAAGGTACAAGCATGAGTAAAGTTTGATTTTGGCATAAGAGAAATAAAATTCATTGGCAAGATGACTAGAAAATCCGACTTGGCTGGAAAAGCAACGTCTAAGACACTTAGAAGTTCGCCCTCAAACATGAAACATGGCAAAGATGCTTCAAAGTTCACCTTGGCTAAAGGAGAGTAACTTGGAAATAATTAATTAGCCATGGGTAGATTAAAATTTGCCATAATTAAATAATTTTAAATAAATAAAATTTCGCCATGAGTAAAAGATTTAAAGGGTTGGAAAAATCAAATTTAATACATTAAACATTTAATATTTTCCAATGTTTGAAATAAAATTCAACACATGGGCGAATTTTTGAGCTCAGAGAAAGGAAGAAAATCTTGGCTAAAGATGGCACTTGGATAAGCTTGCCATGAGGATTTTTGAAGAAAAATAGAAACTTGCCTTGATGAAGAGGAGAAAACAAGCATAAAAAAATGAAATTGCTAAAACAAAATTGAACTCCTCAACCTTATAATGAGTTTGAGCAACTCATTCTTCACAAGTTCAATTGAGAAGAAGTTAAGCTCTCTCAAAATTGCAAGAGATAAAGTTTTAAAGAGAGAATATTGAAGGAAAAGTAGATTTTTCTCGGTGGAGGAGTAAATTCTTAAGCTGGAGGACGTGATTATTGAAGAAGTAAATTGGAATGCTTGGCTGAAAGGCGCAATTCTCAGCAAATAGGCGCATTCTTTCTTGGGTTTTTGATTAAATTTTCGGAGGTTGAATTTGATTTGCAGCCAAAGGATATTCCAAAGGTGTAAAATTTGGTTGGCCAAGTTCTTTATTCTTCTTTCATCTTATTCGGTCACTCTAGCTAAGTTCTAGCAAAAACTTAATCAAGTTCACCCATTTTCAGCTTGCTTTTTCATAGAAATTTATCCTTTTAACAAGCTAAAAGTAAATACTTTCGGATAAAGGCCCAGAATAACCAGATTTTAAAGTCTCCGCATTAATGTTAAATCTTTTTATTTATTGTAGGTTAATGACCACCCAGGGAGAACCATCAAGAAAGGCGCAAATGAAGTTTGCCAACAAAGGGTTGCAACGAGAGTCTAAAATTAATTCTAAGTGGGAAAATATTACAGATACCGATCTCGGGCATGTGGACTTCACAGAATTTAAGAAGAGGATGTACAGACACGATGGATTGCCAACACCAATTGGTCACCGGATGGTGAGGAATGGCATCTTCCAGGCAACCGAATTTCCACCAGCAGTAGAATGTGTTGAATTGATGGTGGAGTGCGCCATCCATTACATCCATTATGATGCGCAGGAGAGGCAGATTATTGCACCTGATGGGAGGATATTAGCTCATCTCGGAGAAGTGGCAATCCAGGAAGCATTTGGCATCCCGACACACCATTGGACTTTATACAAGACTGAGGACGCCAGCAAGTTGTATGAAGACCAATCTGAACTTTGTGCCACAAACATTAACAAGTCATGGCTGGAAAAACCGAGAGCCTCTGCCAAGAAAATGCCCAAGAAGCTGCGTCGTACAGACTTCAAGGAGGACTATGGGGACATTATTTTGTTGTTAAATAGAATAGCTGGCAATCCACAAGGTGCGCCTTTTGAGACGTGGATGAACTATTTCATCGATGAAATCACCTCGAGCGTTAGGATGTTCAACTGGTCCCGGATGATTAGTGATAATCTCCACGAGCAGCTAATCAATCTAGAAAAGACAAAATCATTCCACATGAGCTCCTATATC
>VDFB02202315.1:0-17806 GCA_007258455.2 Sequoia sempervirens
GGAAATCAAGTAAGGAACTTTGTGTGGATTTCTTTATCTTGTCTCTAACCTGGATCTGCATCTGCCTTAAATTTTTGATGTTCCATGGACTTGACTTAACTATCTGTTCACGTCGTTGGCTCCATCCCTGAACTACCACATTTATGGCATTAAATGTAGCCTATTTGCACACGCGAATTAATGTTCAAGGGTTTAATCATCTTTAAACTGCCTCATTATCATTATTATTCAAATTGTCTAAGAAAACCACGGCCAGGAAAGTCTTGAAAGAATTGATTTGATCGTGGAGGTGAATTGCATAGCGAATCTTGGCTAAATTTCGGTCAGTCCTGAGGAGCGTTTTGAGGTAGGTTTCTTTGCTTTTCCTTCTCCCATTTTTTCTTTCTGGTGTTTTTTTTAGCGTATTTGCAGGAGGTTTTGTTCTGTGAATTTGTTCGCTTGTTTGTGTTTGGTTTCTTTTCTTTTCTTGTTCTGTTTCTTTGGTCCTGTCTTTTCCATCCCGTTCCATTTTGGGTTTGTCTTTCGTTTGTCGTTTTGTTTGTTGTTTGTTCTGCTGCCACTTTCGTGACAAGTCCATTTTTTTGTGCTATGGTTTTGACTAGGGTTTCGATTTTTGAAGGGGCTTCCTTGCTTTGGTGTTGAATTTCATCTTGAAACCCTGTTTCTAGTATTCTCACGTTGGTTTTGGGTTGTCCGTGTGGGATTCTCGTTGTGCCCTAGTTTTTGGAAGTAGCGTGTCGAGTGAACTGGGGTTTTGCTTGGCAACCTTTGCAAATTGACCTTTTCCATGGTTTAAATGATCTTTTTTATGAAGGAACTGTTGGAGGGTTAAACTATGCTATTTCTAGTTTCCTTTAGGGCCCATGTGACCTAGGGTTTAAGGTTCATATGACTATACCTTGTTTGAAATACTCTCTATTTGTGGGAATTATTCTGCTCCCGTTCATTATTATGATGTCACTATATCTTTACTCTTGGTCGGAACTGGATCCGGAGTGGAAGTTGAACTTGATAACTAACAATTGGTTATGGTCTAGTTCCCATTTTGGTCCTGCTTCCGACCCCATTTTGGTTCTTATCCAGTTTCGATCTCGGCCCTGCCACATGATGACATATATATTTTATGCCTAATAATTTTACGGTTCCACCTTCGATAAAGGAAAAGTTTGACTAAGTAAATATTATCTAAGGAGGATGGAGAAGGGATTATATGATTGACTAACTTAGATTTTTTGTTCATCTCATATAGGAAGTTGCTGCAGGAATCAAGAAATGTCAGGAGCATCAGATGAGGCCTCTCAGAGAAGCCAACCGGGTGAAAATTCATGGCAAGGAGTTAGACTAAAGAAGATCAAGGTGGAACAACTTCCGTATACCTTGAGATGTAAACAGAGGGAGGTTTCCCTCATAGCTAGTAAAATTGATTTCGACTGGGCTGATATTACTGACACCAATTTGGGCCCTTTTAACTATGAAGAATTGCATGAGGAGACATTCACTGAGGAGCAGGTCACATGAAGGACAAAAAGGATTGTTCAATCCGGGCTGGCACATGTTGCACTCTTCCCCCTATCTATCCAATGTTTGGAGTTGATTCTTGCAGCAGCTGGGGCATATAAACCTGCTACTAGGTAGTGTGTCGATGTAAAGGGTAATGTCATTATTGAATTCACGCCTCCAATGATAAAATCCCTATTTCATATACCTGATCCCAAGAATCCTAAGCAATTGAATGAGGCTGAGGCTTTGAAGCTTTACAGTTATAATAAGAGGAGGAATAGATTTCACATGAATAAGACTTGGATGAGGGTGGAGAAGAAGTCTCTGACCAAGCTTCCAGAGCAGCCTAAGAGGGTAGACTTTAGTAAAGAAATTGTAGATATAATCGTGTTCCTTTCTAGGGTGTTTGGAAAAAGGGATGCTTCACTGTTTAAGGAATGGATGTTTCCTTTCATTCAAACTATTTTGGATGGGAGGCAACAATTTTATTGGTCAATGATAGTATGAGACAACATTCACAATCAAATGATAAAAGTGAGAGAAACCAAGAATTTCATTATGACCTCCTATGTAGTTTATGCAGCTGCCCGAGTGGGGAGTTTTCCTGGACTTCAAACAGTGGGTATATTGGGGGAAGCCCAAGGACATAAGAGAGTGTGGGAATATTATAATCAGCTCAACTTCTAGGCATGAGAGCAACACTATAGAAGGGTAAATGATGCCTTTCTTTATGTCATTATTAACAAACTTAATGGTGATGCGAGATATAGGATTAGTAGGGAGGCAATGGCTTTTGTGAATGAGTGGGGGCATTGGTTTATCCAGTACTCCACATTCACCTATTTCAGGTTAGTAGGCTTTGATGGTCACCCCCATTTGCTACCTAGATGTTGTGGTGATAGGATCATTCTAATGGAGTTTATTTATCCATCCTTGGCTGTTAATTTCCAGTTTGGCAACAAACACAAGACTGGTTGCCATAAGTTTCCAATGAAGCTGGGAGCCTTTAGTTGTCCACACATTCAGGCAGCTAAGGTTGTTTATGATGAATTAGTTTATTTAAAGTTGGGCTTGTACACTGCAAGGAAATAATATGACCCCAAGCACAAGATGAGGGCTTTGCTTCCTAGTGTCTTTGAGAAGCACTTTAATTTGTTGGAGGATTTTTGGGAGGACTTGCAAGATGAATATGACTATAGGAAAAAGAATTATGAAAGGATACATATCCCACTTATGGTTGAGTTTGGGATAAAAGAAGAAATTCCAAAAACATTGTCTGATGATGGGATAGTTTTGGATCTTGGGTATGATGCAGATGAGATTGGTACTAAAGATCTTGATCCAATATATTGGAATGTTGAGGAGACAATTGACATAAAGAAGATTGCAAGACCGGTGCTAGATAGGAGTATTCAATGGGTGAGTTTGAGGACTAATCAGGCTGAGGCTCCATCATCTAAGAAGAGGAAGGATGCAGGTACCACCCAAGGATATAAAAGGGCAAAGAGAAGGATGGCACCTAGGGAACCTTTAGAGTTTATGCCTTCTAGTACACAAGAGGAGATGGTTCCTCATGATCTTCCAGAGGTGCAGGAAGATGAAACAATTGCACAAGAATTAGGTCAAGAATCACCAAAGGGAGCCCTCCATGATGAAGCAAAGGTCTTAAATCGAATGGAGGATGAAATTGAGATACATAATATAGAAAAAAATTTAGAAAAGACTCCCTCTGATAAAGAGCATCATGTATTAACATCTTTTAATATGACGGATGATGCAGGGACCGAACACATATTGACTGAAGAAGATCAATGGAAACTCTTTGAAGATGCAAAAAGAGAAGTTGATGCTAAGGCACAACTGAGGCATCAACTAAGCAACAAGAGGAGGATGCCAAGGAAAAATATGAATTGGAGGTCAAGCAGAAGGTGTTGGAAGATAAGGTCAAGAACCGATGGTCATCTTTCTTTCTTTCAAACCGGAAAGTCAGATTAATCTGGCAGATCCATAAACCGCGCGAAATGTTATTCGCTTAAAGATGCAGGCGATAAAGTCAAAGACCAGCAAGGACTATGTTAGAAACTGAAGAATGGCGAGATCAAATAATGAAGAAAAGAAGGAAAAAGAGGAATTTTAAAAGAAAAACAGGAGTTAAGAATAAAGGCTACAAAACAAATAAAAGCGAAAAGGGATTAACCGCAAGGAGAATTTCAGTGATCATCAATACAAAGTTGGTTCTGCTTAGGGCTTATTATTACAACCGCTATCTGACGCTAGGTAGCCACTACTCCTATTGCTCCTACTTGGTTAAAACTGGACTTGGAAAGAAAACAAGTTGTTCAACCACAACCGTGGAATTGGGAGGAAATGATGAAAGAAATTGGGAAAGAGAAACCTAAAAAGAAGGCTTGGGTTCTTCACTCTACTAGACTCACTAATGCTGGAGAAATTTTTGCTGAATGTGCCATTCCTGTAATGGAGAAGAGATGTGATGATATGAAAATCACTGTTTATCAGTTGGGGGCGGTAAATTTGGGAAAGCCTACAAGAAACCAACAAATGAGTTTGATTGATATTGTGGCCTCTTCAACTAAATCCTGGATGATGAAAGATAAACAAAGGAAGGATGAGGTTAAGGATCAATTAGATCATCGTCATAGGTTTTTGAAAGATGTCTCAAGTCCCATTTCCCAAAAACTGCTCTTCCTGAATCCCCAGTTTTGTTAACAAAGAAGGAAGTAGATGATTTGGTTCAAATGAAAAGCAAGGTAGGAATGATGGATAAATGGTTGGATAAGCTCAACCAGGAGATTGATGATGTTCTTTTTGAGGGTTCTAAAATTCATAAGGTTGCTCTTGAATTGGTAGAGGATCTAGATCATCAGGCCAAGGATCTGAATAAGCAGGATGATGAATACAAGGAATGTGTTAAAATGATTGAAGATATTAGCAAAGTGCCCAAGTCCACATTGCTGGAATATTCAATTCTTGAGCATGGTAATGTAGATTTTGTGGAAAAAACTGTGAGCATCATAAGGTATAAGTGTAGGGCTATTCATGGGCATCAAGAAGAAGTCCGAGAAATGAGGAAAGATTTGAATCAACAGATGGTTGAATTAGAGGAAATTGTGGCCATTTTAATTAACTTAGATTCCTCAATCAAAGAATGCCTATCTTTGGATAAACTAAGGGAGAGATGGAGGGGTAGGTTTCAGAAAATTATGCAAAAGGGAGATGATGGGGAGAATTTATTGTTAGATTAGTTTATGGATATCAGTGAGGAGGTAAGAACTGCTAGAAGGGAGTTAATCAAGTTAAAGGAGATGCAAGGGTTGGTTTCTGCAGAATTTGAAAGGATCAAGTTTGAAGGTGATTGGTTAGATGGGCCAGATTCAGGTACTCTTCAACAAGTGTTCTCTAGTTATGATGAGTACATCCTTGAGAATTTAGTGAAAAAGTGGACTGGCAGTTTTCACTATACTCAATATCTTCTTTTCTCCTCTTTTGTTGGTTTTGACATAAATTCAACTCTGAGTTTGATCCGTCGGTTTCACTTTCTTCTTGGAATATCAGATTTCTTGTTGGCACAACAGAGTGATCAACCTTGAAACAAGGGTTCATGAGTCCACTTCTGTGTTCAGTTCCAGTTCCATTAATTGTGGATCTTGATTGATAATTGAGAAACTTGTGCATGTGGCACTCTATATGTATTATTAGGATCTACTTTGTAAAGGTTGGCTAATTGAAGAAGGATCAGCCACTTGATGATAGAAAATAGAGATTAGATCTAGGAAATCTATGTTTTAGGAGAGATACTCTAAAAGTTCAGTAAAAAAACTTGGTTATTTTATAGTTTTTCATACGTTTTCATGTTATGATTTTAAAGTTTGGATCTATTTTGATAAGGTTAATGGTACATGATCAATCCATACACCAGCAATTTTTGCTGTGCTTAATTGTTTCTTATTTGATGAAAGTCAATAGATGGAACTGGATTCAAGATTATATCATTGGATATTTGTGGATGAAGTTGTTATCATATTCATTTGATCTGTGTTTTAGATGATGAGTGAGTGATTTGTTTGAGGTAAGTTTAGTGAATGTTGATGGAATTTGAATTAGCATTATGGATGTATGCAGTAGCATAGTTTATTCTATGGATTGCATCTTGTGATAGTTGTGGTTAGGTGGAATAAACACCTATTATTGATATGCATGTCTGGATATGTAAGAATTTTACTCACGTTTCTTTGATTTAAAGCTCTACTTCATCTTTTTCTTTTATTTAAACCCCACCCCCAATGTAGCCTAATTGATGCTATGCAGTCCTATTGCTTGTTACTAGTAAAAGCCCCTTGAATATTACAGTTATATCAACCACTAAGTGATATCAACATAATTGAGAACCAATTACTAGGACCTTCGGAGTTAGATCACCATGTGTTATCTTTCTCTTTTAGGAGAAATAGAATAGTAATCTTCTGTTTAATGTTGTTGTGCTGTTTTTACCCTAAACAGATTTGGCGCTAGAATGAGGGCATGAGGAACAAGCTGGCTCACATTGGGTCATTTTTACCAGATAGGTACGAGAGAGTTCTTAGATCTTCTCGAAACCCTGATCCACTTGTTGAACTTAAAACCCCTCTCAGGTCTAGGCTCCGGGCTCGTAGAGTCTTGCTCCAACCTTTATCACCACTGCTCACCCCACCTGGGTTTCCACCGAACCCACCTACACCACCTCACCGGCCACTTTCACCCATTCCACAACCTACTCAACCTGCATCACCGCGAAGACCTATTGCTTACTTTATTAATAACCCTTCACCATTAGGGACTATCCCTAGAGGTATACACGATCTCCCCAAGAACCCATAGAGGTTCTATCCTAAGTACATGCATGGTGAATCAAGAAGTACCGAGGAGCACATATAGGCATTTAAAGATGCATGTACCTGTGCTCAGGTGGCTCATCAGGACGTTGTGTGCAGATTGTTCCCCTATTCATTGGGAGACATGGTGTACAATTGGTACCTAAACTTACCCCAAGGGTCAGTTCTAAGTTGGACAGATTTGGAGAACGCCTTTATCAATCAGTTCAGGGTTTATGTAGACCCTGCTATCCTTTACCACTAGTTTGCCACAATAATAAAAGAACACCATAAACCACTGCCTCTATTCAACACCAGGTTCCAAAGAATGTACCGAAGGTTGCAGGATCCTTACCTAGTGGCTGAGAACATTGCCATTTTGGCATACTTAAGGGCTGTGGACCCTTTGATTGGCTTATTCTTGAAAAGGACATATAATGCTAATGAAACCGATTCTTTGGCTAAGGTGTATCATCTCGCTATCTAGTTGCAACAAAAGATAAGTCTGCAATCTGGGAGTCTAGGAGGAGTTCTCCCTCCTATAGGATACCAAATGTCTAATCCACCCCCTTTATTCAATACGGTCCTAGGGATGTCTTATTCCCAATATAGACCCATGTCTAAGTTCCAAGCTTCACCTCCCTTGCCATTTTTTAACAATGGTCCCCAGGACTCCTCCCAACAAAATCAAAATTACTAAAATCAAGCTGGAGGATTAAATTTAGTTAATCAATCCTTTGTTGTGAAGACTGTAGAAAGTGAAAAGACTCTCCAACTAACCAATGAGATGGAGACTCTAAAAAATACACTATCTCAGATGTCTAACGACATGGCTCGACTTAGACAAAATCCCCCTCAGAACCAGAACCAAGGTTTTTAGAATCAGGGAGGATATTCTAATTAGGGTGGTTATCCTAACCAAAATCCTAATCAAAATTATAATACCAACCAGAATGCCAATAGGAATTTCCAGAACCAAAACTCCTCTAATCAAAACTATCAAAATTAGAATAGAGGATACAATCAAAGGTCTAACAACAATAGCCATGGAATATTGGACCCAATAATGGAGGAGTTTCCCACAATTATCAAGCAAGAGATGAAAAGCAACACACTGCTAACATGGCAGACCTCAACCTTATGACCAATTGGTGTAGACTACATGATACTGCAGTCCATTCTAAGGTAAATTTCCTAGAGATGGAAAAGATGGTTAAGATAGCCCAAGCTGATGCTCCATTCTAGGGTGCATCCAACAAATTTGGTGGATCAACAGATACTACCATGGCATATGACATCTTTGAGGAAGAACTTCCATTTCCCAACCAGGAAGACAATGAAGCAGTAGAAGATGTGTACGATGCCCAAGCCTTCCAAACCAAGGGAGGCCATTTCCTTAGAAATCAAAATAGAGGGCCATTCATGACCTTTGCCCCTCCTAATAATATGGTCCCGCCAAATCAGAATGCGGATAATAATCCATCACCACCAAAGGGACCATCAGATTCTCAAAAAAAATGTAATTCATCTTCAATTCCTAAATATCAGGTTAGGAATGATTCAGAATTTGATTTCATTATAGAGATGCAGAGGCAGAAGACTTCAATGTCTTTCTTTGATATTTTGAAATGGTGCCTTGCTCATTTTTTTTTTTGTTGAAAGCCTTGGGGGAAGCAGATAGGTCAAAAGGAAGAAAAAAGGTGACTTCTACTAATGAGATGAATGCAACGCTCTATAAAGGTAAGACTTGTACTCCACCTTTCTTTCTAAGTTTAAGGATTTTTGCAAAGAACTTACACAACTGTCTGCTGGATTCTGGGGCGTCGGGAAACGTCATGCCATTTTTGATTTGTAGGAAGTTAGGTCTGAGTCCACTCCAGACAAATAAAAAGGTTATCCAGTTAGAAAAAATAGAAGTTAATGTGGTAGGAGAGCTTAAAAATATCCATGTACAGATTGGATCTGATCCAAGGATCCAAACTTATGTGGATATCCAAGTCGCAGATATCCCAGAAACCTATGGTATGCTCTTGAGCAGAGACCTAATGAAAAGTCTTGGTGGATATTTGTCTTTGGATTTCTCACACATGTGGCTGCCCTGGAAAGGGATAGCAAGCTAGATCAGAATAGAAAGTGAGCCTAGGCTCAAACACATGATCACTAAGTATGATTCCCGTAATGAGGTAGCCTATTTCGAAACTGAGATAGGAGTTTACAAGCAGGAGTAAATCATGACCTTTTCAGTACTTAATTCTGATGACTCACCCCTTTCATAGCAAAATGACCCAATGATTCATTTTAATCAGCAATTCCTAACAATGAAATTACAATAGGATAGGCTGGTACTGGGAGAGGAGGTCGATATGTGGAGTCTCCTACTTCATAACTAGTGTAGGGTGCATTACCAAAATCATTATGAGTTAACTTGCCAACCTTGTGTAGATATTTTAAAACATGTCTCCTGGGTAGAAGAAACTTGTGAATGTCAACCTCAAGCCTCTACTAATGAATTTCCATTTCAAGCAAAGGATGCAACCATCCTTACGAGAGCCGGCTCTGCTTAGAGGGAATCATCTTCTCAACTCAAGAAGACTCAAGTTCTGTGTTTTGAACTACAACTAGAGACTGAGGAATCTCAGTCTTTTCCAATTACACTTACCCCAGAAACACTTCCAATGCCTAGGGCATTGGTGACAAAGGTACTAAATCATGACCTGACTCAAGAGGAGGTTCAAGAATCACTTCCTGAACAAATTTTGAATTCAGGAGAATCTTCTAGTGAACTATGCCCATAGTTACTTTCAAATACTGATGATCAACTTACGGTAGAGACATACATATATATGAAGCAAAAGGTAGCCATAAAAAGATCCATCTGAGATCAATTATGGAAGTCTAAATTTGATGGCTCTAAGTCCAAATCAGGAAGTGGAGCAGGGGTGGAATTAACCAATACAAAGGGGAAGACTTACTTTGCTTCCTATAGGCTCCAGTTTGGTTGCACAAACAATGTGGCAGAGTACGAAGCACTTGCTAGGGGCTTAATGTTTTCCCATCAGAAAAAGGTCACATCTCTTATGGTGATGGGGGACTCTAAAGTCATTATCAAACAGGTTCACAGCCAATATACTTGCCATAATAAAAGATTGGCTGCTTACAGAAATAGAGTTTGGAATCTGATTGAGGACTTTGATGCTTTTAGAATTACTTTGATTCCTAGGGAACAAAATCAGATTGCAGATGCTTTGGCAGTTACTGCTAGTACTTTGGAGCCTATGCAAGACTCCAAATTGAAAATATTTTTAGTTGAGCTAGTTTCAATCCGAGCAGTCCCTGATAATGTTCGAAACTTTTAGGTCTTTGATGACGACCAACACATACTTGCCTTTTTGTCATGTTTAGATGTCTTTGAAGGGAAAATCATAGATGAATCAGATAGAGATCAAGGAGAATGGGACCCTGAAGGTTGTGATATGAAATGAGTAATGAACTTAAAGAGTAACAACATCCCCAAGGGGATGGTAGCCTTAGAAAGGATATTTTATTTTGATCCTCGGGCTCGAGAGAGAGTGCCAACACAAAGTGAAGGAGGGAAGTACGAATCCATTAATCTGGCTGATTCAGGCCCTGAAAGAAATGTCCTTATAGGCAAGACTTACCCTGAGGAGATCATAAATGAAATAATTAAGGTGTTAAAAGAAGATATTGTAGCAATTTCCTAGAGTTATGAAGATTTGAAGACTTTTGACACCTCTGTGATCACACACATAATACCGCTGAAGCCAGAAGCCAAGCCCTTACGTCAAAAGTAGCGCCCAGTCAATGCTTTGATCGAGCCTTTAATATAGAAGGAAGTGTAGAAGCTTTTATCAGCAAGAATCATCTTCCCAGTAAGGCACTCCACATGGGTTGCCAATCTAGTTCCCGTACGTAAGAAAAGTGGGGAGATCAGGTTGTGTGTTGATTTCAGGAATCTGAACAAGGCCTCAGAGAAGGATAACTATCCACTTCCTTCTCTTGATGAGGTATTACAAACTGTTAATGGATCCCAGATGATGTCATTCTTAGATGGCTATTCTGGATATAACTAAGTGCTTGTCAGTCATGAGGACAAGATGAAGACTGCCTTCACTACAAAGTGGGGGACATTTTCCTATAGACAGATGTCGTTTGGCCTCATTAATGCTGAAGCTACCTTTCAACGCACAATGGATGTGGCTTTTAAGGATTTGATAGGTAAGTGTATTATTATATATGTAGTTGACTTGACAATATTTTCCAAGAAAAGAAAGGATCATGATGCTGATTTAGCAAAGGTTCTTAAGAGATGTATCAACTATGGAGTATCTCTAAATCCCAAGAAGTGTGTCTTTGGAGTTTCTAAAGGGAAACTTATAGGGCATGTGATATAGGAAAAGGGAATATCCATAGATCCTGACAGAGTTGAGGCTATTTTGAAATTGACGATGCAAGGCAGTAAAAAGGAGTGAGGTCCTTCTTCCGGAGAATTAATTTTGTAAGGAAGTTCATAACAGGGTTTGCAGAAATTGTCAAACCCCTCAAAGAGATGATGAAGAAAGATGCTAAGATTGAATGGAGAAATGAGGCTAAATATGCATTTTCATAGATTAAGCAATCAATATCTGGTGCACCAGTTTTGACCAGCCTAGATTACCTAAATCCCTTTTATATTTATTCATTTGCATTTGATCATTCATGTGCATTAGTCCTAACACAACGTAGAGGTGAAGGAGATGAAAGACCAATTGCCTTCATGAGCTCGCCATTCAAGAATGTAGAATTTAGGTACCCACTCTTGGAAAAATAGGCCTTTGCATTGGTACGAGCAGTAAAAAAATTTAGGCATTACATTCTAAGGAGCCAAGTTATTGCTATAGTGCCTGATCTGACGATTAAGTCTCTCCTTATGCAAAGCGAATTAGGGGAAAGAAGAGGAAAATGGATGGCTATCCTGCAAGAGTATGATTTAGAGATACATCCAATGAAACTTGTCTGAGGACAAGGTTTATCAAAGGCCATGGCAGATGTTGACAAGAATATTACCTATCAGCAATATACTGTGCACTCATTTACCAAGGACCCATGGTATACTGACTTGATCTTCTTCCTTCTCAATAATAGATGCCCAGAAGGAATGAATGCCACCCAGAGGAGGGAACTGAGGATAAAGAGTGCTCATTATATGCTCAAAGGAAGGGCTCTATACAAAAGAAATTATGAGGGGGTGTACCTGCGATGTTTGGATCAGCAAGAAGCCAAGCATGCCATGGCTGAATTCCATGGTAGGCATGGCACAAGACACGGGTTAGCAAATTCTTTGGCTCATCAAATCCTCATGTCAGGATATTATTGGCCCCATGTGTTCAGGGATGCACATCAACACATTAGGACATGTCAAACATGTCATACTTCTGCATCAAAGGAGCGTAATCCAGCAATGCCTCTACAACCAGTATATGAGGTAAGACCATTCGCCCAATGGGCACTAGATTTTGTTGGGGTAATTAATCCTAATTCTTCTGCAGGACACAAATTCATCCTAACTGCTACAGACTATTGCACCCGTTGGACTGAGGCTCAACCATGCAAGAACAACACCACTGAGGTGGTTATCAAATTTCTCACTAAAAACATTGTTACCAAGTTTGGAGTGTCGTTCGCTCTGGTATGTGACAATGGCCCTGCCTTTTCATCTGTTGAATTCATACAATGGGCTTACGAACATCAAATCATCTTGAAATATTCCTCTAACTATTATCCTTAGGGAAATGGTGTGGCAGAATCTACTAACAAGAATCTGTTAGAAGTGATAAAGAAATTACTTGAAAGTAATCCTAGGGACTGGCATACCCAATTAAGATTTTCCTTATGGGCAGATCGAACCCATATTAAGGTTGCTCTAGGAAGTTCCCCTTTTAAATTAGTCTATGGCCAAGATCCGATTTTCCCCATACACCTACAGATACCTGTTCTTAAGTTCATGCAGGAGTTTTATACAAGAGATGACCAGATTGAGGTAAGACTAAATAACCTTTTAAACATGGAAGAACAGAGAGATGCTGCTCTATAGTAGTTCTTCAAGCTTCAGGCTGTTGTCAAACATTGGTTTGACAAAAGAGCTAAGATTAAGGCATTCAAAATCTTAGATCGGGTGTTGTTGTGGGATAAGGCTAAGGAGAAAAAGGGTGATCACCAGAATTTTGATAGACTCTGGAGAGGTCCGTATCAAGTGGCCGAGATCTTGGGTGAGAACGCTTTTCATTTGAGCACCTTGATAGGAGAACCTGTACTATTTCCAGTCAATGGGAAGTTTCTCAAGCATTACTTCAGATCATAAAGGTTTGAGTTTCTGAATTGGTTGTATATATGTATTTTGTGTAATTACTGGTTCTTTACTTTTGTTGGTTGTTTGTTTGTTGTTTCTTTCTTTCTCTTTGTTTCCTTTGTTGTTTTGTGTTTGTTTTTGTTTTTGTTTTTTGTTTTTTATTCTTTTTCTTTGTGGATTCTCTTTTCTTTCCATCTTGAAATAGTGGGGTTGTTATTCAAAGAATCCTGTAGGCACTAGGAGAGAAATTGGTTTAGGTATTTTTAGGCATATATGTTGAAAGATTTTGTTCTAAAGCTCATGTCTTATGGTCATTTTAGCATGAGTCTGAAGGCTATTAGGAGTAAGGTATATTGTAGATAACCTCCTGAACTATCATTGAAATCTGTCACAAAATAGATAAAACATCTTACTATAAAGTGCCTATTCATCTCAGGGTGATTATATCTTCGATTCAAGTGAAAAATCTATTTCCCCAAAACTGTCACGGGATCCACTGTAGTTCTCAACCCACACTTTAGACTATTAATGTCTTTGTGTTGAGAAGGTTTTTGAAAAGAATTTTCACAAGTAAGGCCTATAAAATAAATAAGAAAAAGAGAAGCACTAAAATAAAGGCAAACTCAATACTAAATGGGTAATTCAAGTATCTCTATCGGGGCTATGGACGCCTGGCTGGCAGTAGAGAAATGCCTTGAGAGAACTAGAGGTATCTCCATCGGGGCTATGGACGCTTGACTGGCAGCGGAGCAATACCCAGGATTCCATTGCACGACAGTCGAAGGACTCAACCCATGTAGCTTGGATTGTAGATATAGTTGTTTAGGTGTGGAGAAAGCTCAAATAAAGAAGGATGCACCATAAGCATGCACACACTCAGATTCAAGCAGTAGTTTATGTTGGTTCTACATTTGAGATTCCAACTCAACTTTACTTAAATATTCTGATCACACTTAAGTTAACATGTCTCATAAATTATAAGTTTTGGGGTGACTGAATTCTTCAATATCTTAAAAATGGGTAAACCATTTTTCCCAGCCAAGTCGCCATTTTGTTATGCCTTGCATAATCACCCCATTTTATTTTATTTTATTTTGGAACAAAATGGGTCCCCCTTTTTCTTTTGTTTTGTTCGCCTTTGGTTGTTTGGTTGGGTCTTAGGGAGTTCTTTGTTTTGCTCCTAAGTGCAAATGTACCTAGTTAAATGGGAGGTCAGGAACCAAATCTAGACCTAGAAGACTGCTTTCAAGGTTCCTGGATTCGAGGATATAGTTGACTCGACTCCACACCTTCTCTTTGTTTTTCTTTGTTTTTGTTGGTTGTTTTAGACAAACACTTGGGTTAGTCCTTCACTACTTGTTTGTTGGTGGATTGCTAGTGTTTTTTTTTGTTTTGCTTCTTATTTGGAGTAGAGCAGGAGTTGGAACTCCGTTGGAAGTTTTATGTTTCCATTTTGTGTTCCCGTCCCAACTCCGTCTCTGCTCTCTTTCTTTCTCATTTTCTTTGTTGTTTGGGTCGGGTCCGATGTTCGTTCTGGTCCCGCTTCCCTTGTGCTTGTGTGTTTTTTTCTTTGCTTTTCGGTCGGGACCGGATCCGGACCTGGAACCAAACTTCCAACTTTGTGAAGTTCCATTTCGGTTTTGTCTCTGCCCCTGTCTTCATTTGTTGTTTTCGGTCGGTATTTTTGTCGAGACCGGATCTGGGGTTGGAAATGAAATATGGAACTTTGTGTAGTTTCTCTATCTTGTTCCTGACCCGGCTCTGCATCCACCTTACCTTTTGATGTTCCGTGGACTTGACTTAACTGTTTGTTCACCTTGTTGGCTCTATCCCCGAACTACCACATTTAGGGCATTAAATGTAGCCTGTTTGCATTTGAAAATTATTGATTAAATGTTTAATTATGCTTAAACTGCCTCATTGTTATTATTATGCGAATTGTTTAAGCAAATTACGACTAGGAAAGTCTTGAGAGAATTGATTTGATCGTGGGGGCGAATTGTGGAGCAAATCTTGGCAAATTTTTGGTCAATCCTAAGGAGCTTTGGTATATTTCTATATTTTTCCTTCTCTCATTTCTTCTTTGAATGTGTTGTTTTGGTGCATTAGCGCCAGAGGGGTTTGTTCTTTTCATTTGTTTTTTTTGTTTCCTTTGTTGGTATTTGTGTTGTTCTTCTTGTTCTGCTTGTTTGGTTCTTTCTTTTTCGTTCCGTTCTGTTTTGTTTGGTTTGGTTTTCTTCGTTTGTCGTTTTTGGTTTTGTTGTTTGTTTTGCTGTCACTTTCGTGACGGGTTCGTTTGTTGTACTCTGGTTTTGACTAGGGTTTCAATTTTTGAAGGGGTTTCCTTGCTTGGGTGATGAAATTCATTTTGAGACCCTATTCTGGTATTCTCACATCGGTTTTGGGTTGTTCGTACGAGATTCTTGTTGTGCCCTAGTTTTTGGAAATAGGGTGTCGGGCGAACTAGGGTTTTGCAATATAACCTTTTCCATTCTTTAAATGACTTTTGTACGGAGGAGTTGTTGGAGGGTTAAACTATGCTATTTCTAGTTTCCTTTAGGGTCCATGTGACCTAGGGTTTAAGGTTCATATGACTGTACCTCGTTTGAAATACTCTCTGCTTATTGGAATTATTTTGCTCCCCTTCATTATTATGATGTCACTATATGTTTACTCTTGGTCGGAACTGGATTTGGAGGGGAAATTGAACTTGGTAACTAACATTTGTTTCTAGTCCGATCCCCGTTCTGGTCCCGTTTCTGACCTTGTTTTGCTCCATATCTAGTTCCGATCCTAGCCTCGCCACATGATAAGAAACATTGTTTATGCCTAATACTTCTACGGTTCCGCCTCCGATAAAGGCATAGTTTGACCAAGTAAATATTATCTTAGGAGGATGGAGGAGGGATTATATGATTGACTAACTTAGATGTTTTGTTCATCTAATACAGGAAATTGCTACAGGAATTAAGAAATGTCAAGAGCATCGGATGAGGCCTCTCAAAGAAGCCAACTAGGAGAAACTTCATGGCAAGGAGTTAGACCGAAGAAGATCAAGGTGGAAAAACTTCCGTATACCTTGAGATGTAGGCATAAGGAGGTTGTCCTCACAGCTAGCAAAATTGATTCCGAGTGCGCTGATGTTATTGACACCAATTTGGGCCCTTTTAACTATGAAGAATTGCATGAGGAGATATTCACTAAGGAGCAGGTCACAAGAAGGACAAAAATGATCGTTTAATCTGGCTGGCACATATTGCACTCTTCCCCCTATCTATCCAATGTTTGGAGTTGGTTCTTGCAGCAGCTGAGGCATATAACCCTGCTACTAGGCAGTGTGTGGATGTAAAGGGTAATGTCATTATTGACTTCATGCCTCCAATGATCAAATTCCTGTTTCATATAACTGATCCCAAGAATCCTAAACAATTGAATGAGGCAGAGGCTTTGAAGCTTTACAGTGATAATAAGGAGAGGAATAGGTTTCACATGAATAAGACTTGGATGAGGGTGGAGAAGAAGTCTCTGACCAAGCTTCCAGACCAGCCTAAGAGGGCAGATTTTAGTAAGGAAATTGCAGATATAATCATGTTCCTTTCTAGGGTGTTTGGTAAAAGGGATGCTTCACTATTTAAAGAATGGATGTTTCCTTTCATTCAAACTATTTTGGATGGGAGGAAACAATTTGACTGGTCAATGATAGTATCAGACAACATTCACAATCAGATGATAAAAGTGAGAGAAACCAAGCATTTCTTTATGACCTCCTATGTAGTTTATGTAGCTTCCCAAGTGGGGATTTTTCCTGGACTTCAAACAATGGGTATATTGGGGGAAGCCCAAGGATAGAAGAGAGTGTGGGAGTATTATAATCATCTCACCTTGTAGGCATCAGAGAAACATTATAGAAGGGTTAATGATGCCTTTCTTTATGTCATTATTAACAAACTTAATGGTGATGCGGGATATAGGCTTAGCAGAGAGGCAATGGCTTTTGTGAATGAATGGGGGAATTAGTTTATCTAGTACCCCACATTCACCTATTTTAGGTTAGCAGGCTTTGATGGTCACCCCCATTTTCTACCTAGATGTTGTGGTGATAGGATCATTTTAATGGAGTTTATTTATCAAGCCTTGGCTGTGAATTTCTATTTTGGCAACAAACACAAGACTGGGAGCCTTTAAATATCCACACATTCAGGCAGCTAAGGTAGTTTGTGATGAATTAGTTTATTTAAAGTTGGGCTTGTATACTGCAAGGAAATACTATGACCCCAAGCACAAGATGAGGGCTTTGCTTCCCAGTGTCTTTGAGAAGCACTTTAATCTATTGGAGGATTTTTGGGAGGACTTGCAAGATGAATATGACCTTAGAAAAAATAATTATGAAAGGATACCTATCCCCCTTATGGTTGAGTTTGGGATAAAAGAGGACATTCTAGAAATAGTGTCTGATGATGGGATAGTTTTGGATCCCAGGTATGATGTAGACAAGATTGGTACTATGGATCTTGATCCAATAGATTAGAATGCTGATGAGACAATTGACATAATGCAGATTGCAAGACCGGTGCTCGATAGGAGTATTCAATGGGTGAGTTTGAGGGCTAATTAGGCTGAGGCTAAATCATCTAAGAAGAGGAAGGTTGTAGGTACTACCCAAGGATATAAAAGGGAAAAGAGAAGGATGGCACCTAAGGAACCTTTAGAGTTTATTCCTTCTAATACACAAGAGGAGGTGGTTCCTCGAGGTCTTCTAGAGGTACAGGAAGATGAAACAATTGCAGAGGTGGGTGCTTCTACATCTGTTGTAGGGGAAGTATTTACTCGGCCCTCTGATGCACAATAATTAGGCCAAGAATCACCAAAGGGAGCTCTCCATCATGAAGAAGAGGTTTTAAAGTGAATGGAGGATCAAATTGAGATACATAATATAGAAACAGATTCAGAAAAGAATCCATCTGATAAGGAGCATCATGCATTAACATCTTTTGATATGACAGATGATGCAGGGACCAAACATATATTGACTGAGGAAGATCAGTGGAAACTCTTTGAGGATGAAAAAAGAGAATTTGATGCCAAGGAACAA